>CAUYLG010026601.1:0-26641 GCA_963573385.1 Cacajao melanocephalus
ATTGTCAATATTAGACAGATCAACGAGATAGAAAATTAACAAGGATATCCAGGACTTGAACTCAGACCTGGAACAAGTAAACTTAACAATTATTTACAGAACTCTCCACCCCAAATCCGCAAAACATACATTTTTCTCAGTATCACGTTACACCTATTTTAAAAGTGACCACATTATTGGAAGTAAATCACTCCTCAGCAATTGCATAGCATTTCACAGCTTTAAATAAAATATTGGTTGGCTGAAAAAAAAAATAATAAGAAGCATCTGTATTTGCGACTCTAATTTTAAGTTCATTAATAAAGATAAAAAATTGAGAAGGCTATTTCCGAAAATTTATGAACTGATATTTAGCTATTCGTGCAAATGACTGAGAAATTCTAAACTCCTCTGGTTGGGGTTCCCATCAAATTTATAACAGCTATTTCTAAAGCATCAAAACATCCAACTTCATGAAAGTATTTTCGGCTGGGTGCAGTGGCTCATGCCTGTGATCCCAACACTGTGGGAGACCAAGGCAAGAGGATCACTTGAACTGAGAAGTTCAAGGCTATAATGAGCTATGATCATGCCACTGCACTGTAGCCTGGGTGACAGAATGAGACCTTGTCTCTTGTGGGGGTGGGGAGAAAGGTATCTGAGATCTATAGAAAATATCAAACAAGTCATTTTAAAAATCCACCCTGCGTTGAACCTTTACTTGTTTTCTTTATGTTATAGGTCCAGTTGTTTACGTCTTGGATCTTGCAGATAGACTGATCTCAAAAGCCTGTCCATTTGCTGCAGCAGGAATAATGGTCGGCTCTATCTATTGGACAGCTGTGACTTACGGAGCAGTGACAGTGATGCAGGTTCACTATTTTACCTATTCAATGATATTACTTGGTGTGAATATCTATTAAGACATTTTTTGTTAAACGTTTAAAAGTGTAATTATTCTGAATGAGAAATAACATTCTCATGTTCTTTCTAAATACGTTCTTTCCCCTACTTTTTCTTTACACAAAAAGAAGCGTATTTTGTCTGTATCTCCCTTTTTTCATAATGAAGCTTGGAGATCATTTCATATAAGCATGCAGAAATCTGCATAACATTCTGTCCATAGAATAACAACCATTTACTAACCAACCAGTCTCTTGTGGATAGACATTTAGTTAGTCCAGTATTTTGCTATTAAAACAGTGCTACATAGCTTGCAATCCCAGAACTTTGGGAGGACAAGCCAGGTGGATCACCTGAAGTCAGGAGTTCAAGACCAGCCTGGCAAACTTGGTGAAACCCCATCTCTACTAAAAATATAAAAATTATCCAGGCGTGGTGTCACATGGCTGTAGTCCCAGCTACTCGGGAGGCTGAGGCAGGGGAATCGCTTGAATCCAGGAGGCAGAGGTTGCAATGTGCCTAGATCACACCACTGCACTCCAGCCTGGGCAACAGAGAAAGACTCCGTCTCAAAAAAAAAAAAAATGCTACATAGAACTTGAGGATAAGTGGTCAAAATAAAAATAAAAACAGTGCTGTAATCAATAACTGCTGCTGAAGATTACAGAAGCATAAATTTCAAAATTTAGTCCCAAGCCCTTGACTCTTCTTTTTATACCTTCTTCTTGAAGATTTCCAGCTATCAACTTAGTTCTTTTTGTGTTCAGGTCTTTTGTCCTGTTCTTTTCTCAAATCCAGTGCTGCAGTTGCAGCTTGACCCTTCTCTGAATGACCTCTTGTGACTTCACACTCAAAATGATTGAAATCAAACTTGTCATGTCATTTCTTCCATTTGAAACCTAAATTTATTCTCCATCATAATTCCTTTGTTTCAGTTTCTATTTTCCCATCTGTAGTTTACATCCTAATTTTTTAGGGGGTTGGGTTGGACAGGGTCTTGCTCTCTATAGCCCAGGTTGGCATTAGGTGGCACAGTCATAGCTCACTGCAGCCTCAACTTCCTGGGCTGAGCGATTCGTCCACCTCAGCCTTCCTAGTAGCTGGGGCTACAGGTGTGTGCCACCACGCTGAGCTACTTTTTTCTAGGGATGGAGGGTCTCACTGTGTTGCCGAGGCTGGTCTCAAACTCCTAGGCTCAAGTGATCCTCCCGCCTCAGCCCCCCAAAATGTCCCAAAGTGCTGGGGTTGTAGGTGTGAGCCACTGCACCCAACTCATCCTATATTTTTAGAATTACATTTGACTCTTCACCCCTCTCAACACTCCCCTCCGCACCCACCCCCCAACCCCCTACAAAACGAAGTCTTACTTTGTCACCAGGGCTGGAGTACAGTGGCACAGGGCACAGTCAAGGCTCACTGCAGCCCTACTCCTGGGCTGAAACAATTCTCCTGCCTCAACCTCCCAAGTAGCTGGGACTACAGGCACACACCACTATGCCCAGCTAATTTTTATGTTTTTTGTAGAGATGGGTTCTTGCTATGTTATGCAGACTGGTCTCAACCTCTTGGCTTCAAATGATCCTCCCACCTTAGCTTCCCAAAGTGCTGGGATCACAAGCATGAGCCTCCACGCCTGGCCAGGTCTTTTCCATTTTATAGCCCTCTATTCAGTCCACTGACCAAATCCAAGCAGTTTTTCCATTTTGATATGTCTTGCATCTGTGGCTTCCTTTCCACAATCTTTACCATCTGACTTCTTGTCACTTCATCATACCTGAATGGCTAAGGGAGCTTCTTGGTTTATCTGAATTCATGTTCTTCTATCAATCCATCCTTCCAAATGAATCCTCTTAAAATAATACTTTCATAATCTTACTCCTTAGCTTAACATCTCCATTGCCTTAAGTAGTAGTCTTCAACAGCAGCATCTGGAATGGTTAAGTGTTTCCCAAGTAACTCTGTAGTAGTTAACAACATTCTTATGCTGTTTAGTTTTTTACCTCTGTCCTTTGGCTTATGTCACCCTCCCTACCTAATACCTGCCCTTCCAGTCTTCTGTGTACTTATGCAATCTAAACCCTCCTTCCAGGCTTAGCTAGTTTTCCTCCATACAATTTACAGGAAACTCCTGTCTGCTGTGATTCCTTCTTCGTCTGCATTCATGACATTTTTATGCCTCAAATGGCAGCTAATCCTGCACTGATGAAGTGACATTTCTTACATAGATTATCTATTTAACTTGTTTTGTTTTTAGGCCTTTTCCTGTTAGGAGGTAATTTCCTTGAAAGCAGAATCTGTTTTATGCTTCTGTATTCCCTGTTACAGCATCTACACAGAAACTAACATATTAAAGGGTTTCATAAATCTTTGGGTTTTTTGCTTTGGTTTGGTTTTTTGTTTTTGAGATGGTGTTTCGCTCTTTGTTGCCCAGGCTGGAGTGCAGTGATGCGATGTCAGCTCACTGCAACCTCCGCCTCCCAGGTTTAAGCAGTTCTCATGCATTGGCCTCCCGAGTAGCTAGGATTACAGGCATGCACCACCATGCCCAGCTAATTTTGTATTTTTAGTAGAGATGAGGTTTCATCTTGTTGGTCAAGCTGGTCTTGAACTCCTGACCTTAGGTGATTTGCCTACCTCTGCCTCCCAAAGTGCTGGGATTACAGGCGTAAGCCACAGCGCCCGGCCATCTTTGTGTTTTTTTTTTTTTTTGAAACAGGGTCTCGCTTTGTCACCCAGGCTGGAGTGCGGTGGTGATTTCAGCTCACTGCAACCTCTGCCTCCCAGGTTCAAGGGATTCTGCCTCAGCGTCCTGAGTAGCTGGGATTACAGGCACCCACCACGACGCCCGGCTAACTTTTGTATTTCTAGTACAGATGGGGTTTCACGATGTTAGTCTGGTCTCAAACTCCTGACTTCAGTTGATCCACCCACCTGAGCCACCCAAAGTGCTGAGATTACAGGCGTGAGCCACCTCGTCCAGCCCATCCTTATGTGACCAGTTCAAATAATGAGTGTTAGTACATCACCTGAGGAGGGAGGTTCAGGATTATTTACTAAGACTGAGAAAGACATAGAAACTTAGAAGAGATTATACATTATTTAATGTACAAATACATTTTATAGATTATATCTTGCAAATGAGATTGAGTGATTTTCTTAAGAGTTTATTGACCATAGGAAGTGAGATGGCTCTTCTTTAAGAAAGGCTTTTAGGCTGGCACAATGTTAAAAAGAAAGAATTTTGATAAATAATGAATGGGGCACTAGTGCCCCATTGTATCCTCTAAAAACTACTACCAGGTACATTTTGGCATTTTGAAGCATATTGGTGTGATTTGTTAACGCTTAGCGAGGGTCTTATAAAACATGAGTGGGCCCGGCATAGTGGTTCACACCTGTAATCCCAGCACTTTGGAAGGCTGAGGTGGGAGAATCACGAGGTCAAGAGATCAACACCATCCTGGCCAATATGGTGAAACCCTGTCTCTACTAAAATACAAAAATTAGCTGGGTGTGGTGGCGCACGCCTGTAGTCCCAGCTACACGGGAGGCTGAGGCAGGAGAAATGCTTGAACCCGGGAGATGGAAATTGCAGTGAGCTGAGATTGCGCCACTGCGCTCCAGCCTGGCGACAGAGCAAGACTCTGTCTCAAAAAAAAAAAAAAAAAGGAATAAATTAAACACTCTGATCCCCAGCATCAAGGGATATAGTCCAAGACAAGACGTTCATAAATGAAACCACCGGAGAACAGTTACAAGTTAGATAAATAAATATGAAGAAGGCAGAAGACTATATAAACAATATTTTGATTCAGTAAAAGTGAAATCTCGTTTGATTTGAAATTATGAGGAAAGTCTTGAGCTAACCCTTAAAGGAATTAATTTAGATTGGTAGAATGAAATGATATAAACAAGAAAGAAAAACTATAGTACACATATATTATATGTTACCATTTAGAAATAACCTTCACATGTACTGTCTCACTTGAAAAGATTTTATTTTTTTTAGCCTAGAAATGAGACTAGCTATGAGAGTGGGTAGGTAGGTGTTGTGTGATTTAAGAGTATTGGGAAGATGACTTTTACCTTTCTGAGCACAAATGATAGAGAATGTGCCCCTCCACACCATCAGTAGTATTTAGGGTTAGCCTTTTAACACTTGACTGTTTTCTTTGGTTCCTTAACAACTCTGGAGTACAAGTAAACCAAATTAAGGGATCAGACCACTATTCTTTTCCCATTTATTTCCTTTCCTTCTCCATGGTCCTGTTGTAGAATCAATACCTTTTAGTTGTGGGGAACTTGAATAGGACCTTCCTCTTGCATTTTTGTTGAAAAGACAACATAGTAGTTAATTTTTTTTTCCCAGCAGTGGATTGAACACTTTTTAAGCACTGAAGCATTTAATCCTTGCAACAATTTTTGTTTAGATTATTGTTATTATTATAAATTATTCCTAGTTTACTGGTTTAGAGAGTTTTCATGTCCAGTGCCACAGAGCAAAGAAGCAGCATTAGGAG
Source organism: Cacajao melanocephalus (assembly GCA_963573385.1). NCBI lineage: Eukaryota > Metazoa > Chordata > Mammalia > Primates > Pitheciidae > Cacajao > Cacajao melanocephalus. The sequence goes on from CAUYLG010026601.1 coordinate 5,403, forward strand.
TCCTGTCCCTTGGCTCCTTAAGTGAATCCTGGTCCCAGAGGCAGCTGGAACATTTAATCTGGGAACAGTGGAACCTTAATATTTAGCCTAGTTCCCACTTTTGCCTCTAATGTAAAGACAACCCCCATTAGCATTGCCTATTCTTAATTACAGTGCTTACTTATCCTTAATTTTGAGTAAAAAAAACTGTTATTGGCTGGGTGTGATGGCTCATGCTTGTAATCCCAGCACTTTGGGAGGCCGAGACAGGTGGATCACCTGAGGTCGGGAGTTCGAGACCAGCCTGACCAACATGGTGAAACACCCTGTCTCAAATTTTAAAAAACTGTTATTTCATCACTATTTCATCCTCTCATTAGGATTCTGACCAGGCCAAGTGCAGTGGCTCACGCCTGTAATCCCAGGACTTCAGGAGGCCAAGGCGGGTGGATCACGAGGTCAGGAGTTTGAGAGCAGCCTGACCAACATGGTGAAACCCTGTCTCTACTAAAAATTCAAAAATTAGCTGGACATGGTAGCGCACGTCTGTAACCCCAGCTTCTCAGGAGGCTGAGGCAGAAGAATTGCTTGAAACTGGGAGACAGAGGTTGCAGTGAACTGAAATCACACCACTGCACTCCAGCCTGGGCGACAGAGTGAGACTCCACCTCAAAAAATAATAATAATAAATAAAAGGATTCTGGCCAGGTGCAGTAGCTCATGCCTGTAATTCCAGCACTTTGGGAAACTGAGGCGGGCAGATCACTTGAGGCCAGCAGTTGGAGACCAGCCTGGCCAATGTGGTAAAACCCCATCTCTACCAAAAATACAAAGAAAAAATTAGGCATAGTGGCACACGGCTGTACTCCCAGTTACTCTGGATGCTGAGGCATGAGAATCACTTGAACCTGGGAGGCGGAGGTTGTTGTGAGCCAAGATTGTGCCACTGCACTCCAGCCTGGTTGACAGAGCAAGACTCTGTCTCAATTAATTAATTAATTAATGTAGGATTCTAATAGACAGTGCTTTAAAGGCTCAGACCTTGTTAAAACTCTTAGCCTTTCAGCACCAGTGAACTACAGGCCTACCTAGATATAAAGATCTAGCTTTTAGCCCTTCTGTGGGAAAAAACAAAAAATCTTTTTTCTCAAAACCTGCAATTCTGTAGATTTGTTTTTTGTTGTTTTGTTTTGTTTTGTTTTGTTTTTTGAGACAGGGTCTCACTCTGTTACCCAGGCTGGAGTGCAGTGGTGTAGTCACAGCTCGCTGCATCCTCAACCTCCCTGGGCTCACATGATCCTCCCACTTCAGTCTCCCGAGCAGCTGTGCCACCATGCGCTGCTAATTTTTATATTTTTTGTAGAGACAGGATTTCATGATGTTGCCCAGGCCAGTCTCGAACTCCTGGACTCAAACCACCCACCCACCTCAGCCTCCGAAAGTTCTTGGATTACAGATATGAGCCACTTTATTTTATACATAGATAACAAATTCTTAGACATTCTATACAATTCCTGGCTCTCATCCCAAAATTGAAGTCTTAAAAATAACGTTTTTAAATCTTGAGACAAGAAAGCAGAATGTATATGATTACACACAGGTTGACTGACTTTGTATTGGGCAAAATTAAATCAGGCCTATTGCTTATTCACCTTTCATTTATTGCCCCAAGTATGACTATTTTAGCAGGTGGTGTACTGCAGCTGTTATACTACCTTATTTCTTCACAGTATATGTATTTGTACACTTGTTTGATTTGATTTTCTCTGACTTCCAAAAGACATCTGCTTAACCTGCCATTTTAGCCCCAGCTAAAAAATCAATATTCAATTGAATGAATGTATGTGTGAATGATGAGCCTCATCCCACTTCTAACTTGCTTGAGCACAAGCAAGTTATCTCTTCACTTTTGTTGTAAAAGGTGAGCTACTGGGCCTTTGCTCTTTGCCCTATTTCCTTTTTTTTTTTTTTTTTTTTTTTGAGGTGGAGTTTCACTCGTGTTGCTCAGGCTGGTGCGATCTCAGCTCACTGCAACCTCCACCTCCCGGGTTCAAGCAATTCTCCTGCCTCAGCTCCCAAGTAACTGGGATTACAGGCACCCACCACCACACCCAGCTAATTTTTTGTATTTTTAGTAGAGACAGGGTTTCACCACATTGGCCAGGCTGGTCTCAACTCCTGACCTCAGATGATCCACCAACCTCAGCATCCCAAAATGCTGGGATTACAAGTGTGAGTCACAGTGCCCAACCTCTGCTTCCTTTTTGTTTCCTTATTCTTAAACACCTTATAAGGATTTTGCTACTACCTATGAGGAACAAACTTCCTCTTGCTCTGATCTATACCTGAATATTCACTCTCCTTTATTTGTTTACTTATTTATTTATTTATTGAGACAGAGTCTCGCTCTGTCGCTAGGCTGGAGTGCAGTGGTGTGATCTCAGCTGACTGCAACCTCTGACTCGCTAGTTCAGGCGATTCTTCTACCTCAGCCTCCTGAGTAGCTGAGATTTCAGGCACACGCCACACCAAGCTAAGTTTTGTATTTTTAGTAGAGGTGGGGTCTCACCATGTTGGCCAGGATGATCTCAATCTCCTGACCTTATGATCCCCCCGCCTCAGCCTCCCAAAGTGCTAGGATTACAGGCATGAGCCACTGTGCCTGGTCCCTTTACATTTTTAAACCCAAAAAAAGGACGTGTAACACAACAAAATATTTTTTCAAATGTTCTGAATTTATTTGGTAATACTTTGAGAATATTTAATCATATTTAGTTATAACTTTAAAATGATCATTATATTGAAATTTTTAATGATATAAAAATATAATTTCCTAGCCGGACATGGTGGCATGCATTTGTAGTTCCAGCTACTCAGGAGAGTTAGGTGGGACGATTGCTTGAGCCCAGGAGTACAAAGCCAACCTGGGCAACATAGCAAGACCCTTTTTTCTTTAAAAGAATTTCTTGACCAGATGCAGTGACTCACACCTGTAATCCCAGCACTTTGGGAGGCGGAAGCATGTGGATCATCTGAGGTCAGGAGTTTGAGACCAGTCTGGCTAACATGGTGAAACCCCATTTCTACTAAAAATACAAAAAATCAGCTGGGCATGGTGGCGCATGCCTGTAGCTATAATCCCAGCTACTCAGGAGGCTGAGGCAGGAGAATCACTTGAACCTGGGAGGTGGAGGTTGCAGTGAGCCGAGATCACACCATTGCACTCCAGCTTGGGCAACAAGAGTGAAACTCTGTCTCAAATAAGTTAATTAATTAATTAATACATAATACATAAATAAATAAATTTACTGGAAAATCTATAGGTAAAACCATCTGGGCCAGCCAACTTTTGCTACCATTATGGAATTGGGGTTTATAAAGTATCATGAACCAGACCATTTCACTTTAGGACAACTCAAAAGGATCACCTTGCACATGCAAGATAGGAAGTTGTTAAGTTCTACCTGGAGACACAGAAGAATATCAAATTTGATGACATTATTGACCATTAGGAAGAGGCTGGCCTCCTGCCCTTTAATATTACATCTTAGTTCGATAAATTAACCAAGTGAAAATATGAACTATAATCATAGCTCAAATTTGGTCCTCTCCACATTTTTATGAAACATTTTTGGCCAGGCGTGGTGGCTTGCACTGTAATCCCAGCGCTTTGGGAGGCCAAGGTGGGCAGATCACCTGAGCCAGGAGTTTGAGACCAGCCTGGCCAACACGGTGAAACCCCATCTCTACTAAAAATCCAAAAATTAGCTGGGCATGGTGGCACGCACCTGTAATCCCAGCTACTCAGGAGGCTGAGGTAGGAGAATCACTTGAACCCAGCAGTTGGAGGTTGAGCCAAGATTGCACCCCTGGATTCCAGTCTGGACAACAGAGCGAGATGTCATCTCAAGAAACAAACAGAAAAAAAAAATGATAAATTTAATGCCAGGATTGATCTGGAAGTAAAAAGGATTTTGGAGGGAGGGGAAGGGCAGAAACTCACAAATGCCGATTTTGTACTTCTTGCCTTCTGGTATCTAAACCAGTTGAGAAATAGCCCCAAAACGTGGATAGGGTAAGGAAAAGATTTTTATTAGCTTCATTACCCTCATAGATAGGTACCCTAGAGTTCCTGGATTGGGAAAAATGCCTGGGATCTGTAACCAAAACTGGACCTCCTACTACAGTCCCTCAATTCTAGACCTTGGAAGTACACTTAAGGAGAGTTAGGTATGTAGGGTAGACTCTTAGCCATCCAGAGACATAACACCCCATCTTACATACCAGTAAGTGAAGAAACAGCCAAAGAGAAATGAGCTTTCAAACCATCTGTTGAAAGCCAGTCCTACCCCTTGGCTGGCTATGCTTATTAATCTCCAAGAAGAAAGATAAGGAAAACAAATGTTCTTCTTGAACACAAATAGGACCTAGAATTATGTCCCAGTTCCACAGCCTAGTCTAACCAAATCAAATAAAGGAATAAAAGCCACAACCAGAGGTTCCTGCCCCTCTATTGTAATGTAATCAGTCTGGGTCAGCCATTTTAAAATCTTTTTTATTCCTGTGTGGTATGAAATGGCTGAGGAACTTTGTTTTTCCCTTGAATGAGACATTCCTTATAAATAAATCAGGACTGATAGCTTTCCAGCTTATTTTTTAAACTTTTTATTTCTGTATTCTTTTGAAATTAAGCATTTTCTATTTAAACAGCTGAACGTGCAACACTTCATTTGAGAAAGAAATAATTCTAACATGCTCTCTGTTTCACAGGTTGTAGGTCATAAAGAAGGTCTAGATGTTATGGAGAGAGCTGATCCTTTATTCCTTTTAATTGGACTTCCTACTATTCCTGTCATGCTGATATTAGGCAAGATGATTCGCTGGGAGGACTATGTGCTTAGACTATGGCGCAAATACTCAAATAAGCTACAAATTTTAAATAGTATATTTCCAGGTAAGGCCCTGAATTGAGGTTGTAAAGTGCATACCAAATTGATTTTATAGAAGAACCATAACATGCCTTTTTAGCAATATTTGAAGATATTCTAGCTCTTCTGATTTATTAGCACTAATGCACTGCATTTTTTTCCTCTAGGGATTGGTTGTCCTGTTCCTCGAATTCCAGCTGAGGCTAATCCTTTAGCAGATCATGTCTCTGCTACTCGAATCTTGTGTGGAGCCCTTGTCTTTCCTACTATTGCGACAATAGTTGGTAAATTGATGTTCAGTAGCGTTAACTCTAATTTACAAAGGACAATCTTGGTAAGATGGCTTTTATATTACTTATATTACCTTGCAAAAGAGAATGAACTGTATTTATTTTTAAAAGGTGGGGAACTGTGTAAATATTCAGTCTGTGGCTCCTATGCATTAAGATTCTGTTTCAGCCTCACTATCATTCAGTAGCTTCAGTGGAAATAAAAAGAGGAGGAACCACTGCAGCAGTTCAGGCCTTTTGGAACTATATTGTAGGTGATTTCTCTCCTGGCATATGCGTGAATCATCACACCTGTCCCTCTTGCCAGTGGGATTAGAGCGAAGAGCTTTTGCTCTAGGTTCAGACCGCCTGGTTTAAATCCCATCAGAGAAATTGCCTTGCTATGAAATCTAAATCAAATGTCTGGACTTTTTCTTCCTATAATATGGTGATGGTAATGATAGCTACCTCAGGATTATTGTGAGGATTATAGCACTCATGTTGTTTGCTACTATTGTTATTCCCACTTCTCCCCTCTAGTGGCAGTGTGCACATAGTGCCCTAGCATTCTTCTTTGTATATCAAAGTATATGTAGGACTGCATGGAAGAAAGACTAGTCAGAAAGGATAATGGAGAACGCATCTCTGTCCTCTGTTACCTATAGTAACAGCGTGTAGTCTGTCCCTCTCCCTGTCTCATCTCCTAGTAGAAAAGGAAAACTGTTTCATTTGCAGTCATCTGAATTAGTTTAGCATCAAAACCTATGTCTTTGTGATCTAAATAAAATTCTTTTTATTATTATGTTTCTGTAAATCTGCATTATAAAAAAGCTAATTTTCCTTTTTATTTTAGGGTGGAATTGCTTTTGTTGCCATAAAAGGAGCATTTAAAGTTTACTTCAAACAGCAGCAATATTTACGACAGGCACACCGCAAAATTCTAAATTATCCAGAACAAGAAGAAGCATAAAACTGTGACTTCTGGTTGTCCTGCAGTCCTCTCATTCTTACGAATCTGTTGTATTGTTTTGATTCCATCATTAATGCACTTGTGAAGACTTGTGATAAGCTGCTGCGCCTATATTTTTTAAGAAGTGTAGTAAAGCACTTAGGGCAAGGGAAATCATCTCGGTAATCACGGAACCTAAGGATGTGATTTGTTTTCATTGTTTGTATATGCTACTTTTATGGCAGTCATATGAACTGTTATCTTAGCATGGTAAACCTAGGTTTTGTTCATATTTTCTCCAGACAGAAATGTAAAGATCAAACTGTGCAAATATTAAAAAAATGGACATGCTGTTTTATTCAAATGCCTCTTTTGTACATGTTCATGTTTAGTGTTTTCTTAGAATCAGCAACTCAATGAAGGTCCTATGAGAATTTTTCTCACTGACATAATTTGATTACATACTAAATAAGAGGCTATGTTAATATGAGGAAATGTAAATTAAATTAGTTATAAATAAATAACCAAAAATGTATGTAAACATTCAAATGATTATCTGAACAAATGAGATTTTGTGGTGTTTTCTTTAACCCATGTGATGTCCTCTAAAATGTGTAGGGTAAAAATTCACAGAGCTTCCAGATCACTTTTTCACTATTAAATTTTATTTATATAATGTTGACATCTCATACTTCATGAAGTAATTTTGACTCATGGAGTCTTGGGGTGTGTGTGGCTGTGTGTGTGTGTGTGTGTGTGTGTGTGTGTAAGTCATCAGGTCCTTTCATCTTTGGAGTTTTTTAAATCCATATTTCTAGAAATTAGAGCTCCCAGTTTATAGTAGTTTGAGCAGAAAATGATTTGCAAAAAATATTTTTCTTTTCCTCTTTCATTGATTCAATTATTGAGATATTCGTTGATCACCTTCTATTTCCCAGACACTGTGCAGACTGCTATGGGATATAGTGCTGAACAAGACGGACTTGGTCCAAAGCTCTTAACGGAGTTTACAGTCTCATTTCAGCGGATAGAAAACCAGCAGTGAATAAACCAAGGTGAAGCCTTGAGCTCTGTGTTTTTATATTAATGAGGAGAAAATTATGAAAACAAGAAGTCTTGAGTAAATATTGAGTTCATTGTTTTTGGCTTAAGTTTATTATAGAAAACCAACACTAGTGTTTTTAGATTTTAATGTGCTGGCTAGCACCTTAATCATTGTTTTGATTAGTTTTGTGTTCATTTTTCAAAAGCAATTATTTAAGCCATTTTCAATAGATTGGCCATTTTAATGTTGTTCAGCAACCTGAATGGTTATTTTCATTAAATTTTTAAGAGATATTTTCAAAACCCTATTTATTTTCTTGTTCACAGCATCTGATGCATGACAATAGTTAATGTTTCCCCTTATTGATATTGATAAGTGGCCACTTTAGGAGTGTAGCAAATATAGATTGAGCTATGTTAGTTTGCAATAATATATGTTAACTTTAGTAATTAAAGACTGATACTTTTCTATAATATGAATGTCTTAATTTTGAGTTACATGATGTTTATTTGAATGACTGGTGAACATTCAAAGTTGTATTTGGAGAGGAAGAGAAGATTTGACTAACAGTGAGCCTTATTAAGAACACAACTACAAAAAAAAAAACGACTACAGTACTGAAGGGGAAATATAAAATCTATGATTATATATTTTAAAAACTTAGATTATATGGCTGTAATTATAAAACATCGGCTTTTTTCAGTTTGAAAAGATGTATTAAATGGACATATCTTGCATAATTTTGTTATTGAGAACAGTTTTTAGGCAGCCTTTACTGAAGTTATGCAAGCACACAGTTCCCCATTTGCCACTTTAATGCCCTTAATGTGGAGAGTAGCTGTTTGGGTTTATAGGGATCAGGGCTAATGAAGGCCGGGGAACAACAACTCTAATCCTTTTGGGGCAGGAGGGAGGGGTTTTTTAGGGTTGTGGGGAGGGAACTGCAAGTGCCTGAGGACCAGAGTGACCTCTAGCCCTGGGATTGAACACTTTTAAACCTAAAGAGCCTTATTAATAGCTCAAGAAATACCACGTGCCAGCTTTCCATGAAGGTGACCTGCCTGACCATGAAGTAACAAAAGAGCATAGGGAGACTTAAAGCTGGATAGACCTGGGTTCAAGTCATGGGTAACTGTATGTATGATTTTGGCTAACGGTCTTGACTTTCTCTCAGCTGCAGTTTTCGTAATATTTGAAATGCAAGTAATGTTTATCTCAGAAGACTTTCTAGGATTAACTGACATTAAAGGAACGAGGCACTTTAGGCTCAAAATGGCCCCTACAGAGCAGTAGTTGTTTCTTAATTGCTAAGTAATCTGTTTGTACTCTAGGAAAAGTGAATGAAGAGGTAAAAGAAAGGTATTAGGGGACAAATTAAAGAGATGATACAGATGTTGGGGATGGGTGGATATATTTTATTTTCCAGTTTATTTTCATATTGCTTTACTGTGTTATTTCTAGAAACTTAAATGTTTTAAACCTCTTTTATAAAATTCAATGATTTAGTAGAATTCTTTTCAAAAGTTAACTCATCTCCATTCAAAGTGGCTGAAAATATTGGTTATCATTACATGATTATGAAATGACTGTGAAGAATATAAAATTAAACTTAGTGGCTTAATTAGTCACTGCCTTGCTAACTCTTCTGTTTTTTAAATGTCTTGTTTTTAATATACAAACTATCTCAATACTGGCTGGATTAGGTTAAATAAAGAATTTTTATGTTCTCTAGGTGTACTTTGTCTGTTAAACCTCAAAACATTCTGTGCATACATTTTTTTAAATTACTAGTTTTTTTAAGTAAAAGTAATCTGAATTTCTAAAAATCTGTATAGAGGAATTTGTCTTAATTTTGTAAGCAGGCTAGCCTAAATTCTAAGTATGTTCTAATGACTAAAATATATCCCCTCAAAGCGTCTTGGACTGAATATAATTAGATAAACAACTAGACAAGATCTATGGGTGGTCTCATGCCATTATACCTTAAAGTGTATTCAAGTGACCTGGGAACACAAACTGCTTCTGAGCCCTTTTTTTTTTCCCACCGTTTTGTCTCTTGTTCTTCTGAGATATTAAGAACTTAAGTTTCGTCTGGGCTCGGTGGCTAATGCCTGTAATCTCAGCACTTTGGGAGGCCAAGGCAGATGGATCACAAGGTCAGGAGTTCAAGACCAGCCTGGCCAAGATGGTGAAACCCTGTCTCTACTAAAAATACAAAAATTAGCCAGGCATGGTGGCAGGCGCTTGTAATCCCGGGTACTCGGGAGGATGAGGCAGAGAATTGCTTGAACCCGGGAGGCGGAGGTTGCAGTGAGCTGAGATCGCGCCACTGCCCTCCAGCATGGGTGACAGAATGAGACTCGGTCTCAAAAAAAAAACACCCAAGTTTCTGAAGTAGAAGATTAGAATCTTCTAGAATGGGTTAAAGGTCTTCCGTTGCATCCATGGGGCATTATATTGCTTCTAAGTCGTTTCGTTACCCAATCTGAGAGACGCTAAGAGGAGAAAAGGTATAGAATTGAACAGTCCTGGATGCATATGCTAGCTGTCACTTGATTAGCTGTAGGGCAAGTCACTTTACCTCTCAAATCAGTTTCCTCATCAGTAAAATGAAGATTATAAAGTCTCTCCTGGGTTATTGTGAGGATTGAGGTAACATTCTAGGACAGTTTGATATATAGGGAAACTAAGTCTATCCGTTTGACTATAGCCTTTTTTGGTCCGCTGGAATCAAGGTTGCTGTTTCTCTGCTACCTACCACCCAACATGCCCATTAGAAGTGGTAAGAGTGATGGAATGTCTTGTTTAATTGCCTTCCTGAAGCAAGGATCCTGAGCAAGGGGAATAAAGGAGGGGTTTGCATCTGAATACCTGCAGAAGTCTTGTGGACAAGCAACAGAGACTAGACCAGCATTCTGGTCAATCCCAAGTGGATTTAAGCATTTTTGTGAAAACAGGCCGAAGTTACTGTATGCCAACAACATACACAACTCTAGTAGATATTTGTTGACCTATATATGTGGCTAGATACTGTACTCAGTCCTGGGGTTTTAAATAGTGATTAAGCCTGCTTTGAGATTAGAGTCCTAAAGTGCATAACAGATCTTACTTAGTATGATGTTACTGTCATAAAAATGTAAGATTTGGCCGGGCACAGTGGCTCACACCTGTAATCCCAGCACTTTGGGAGGCCGAGGCGGGTGGATCACGAGGTCAGGAGATCAAGACCATCCTGGCCAACGTGGTGAAACCCCGTCTCTACTAAAAATACAAAAAAAATAGCTGGGCATGTTGGCACACACCTGTAGTCCCAGCTACTAGGGAGGCTGAGGCAGGAGAATTGCTTGAACCCAGGAGGCAGAGACCGCAGTGAGCCGAGATTGCGCCACTGCACTACAGCCTGGGGGACAATGCGAGACTCCATCTCAAAAAAAAATTTAAGATCTGTAAGAGTAAAATGTTTTGTTCTGTTTAGTTTACTTTTGTTTACTACTCTTCCCCACACTAGAACACCACTCGCACATGGTAGGAGCATGATTGAACATTTTATGAACTTGGGAAAACATTCCTTTTTAAGATCATAATATTTATCTTGATCCTATTTCTTTTTTCTTCTCCAATCCTACAACAAAAGATCCTAGTTCTTTTTGTCTCTTGAGTTTCTAAGAATTTAAATATAGTTACCCCTTTTTTGCCACCTTTTTTTTTTGGCAACAAAGCAACTTTGAAAAGGCATAAAACTGCCTATAATCCCAGCACTTCAGCAGGCCGAGGCAGGAGGATCGCTGGAGCCCAGATGTTCAAGACCAACCTGGGCAACATAGTGAGACCCTGTCTCAAAAAAAAAAAAGGAAAAGATACAAAACCACTTTAAGTTAGGTAATGATGAATAGTACATTAATCAGCAAAATTACCTAAGAAGGAACAGCATCGACCTGAGCCCTTCAGAATGTTAGTTTTTCATCTTGAACCTGGAACCAGCATAAACAGCAGATGAGTACCTGCGCACTAGCTTGTTTTCTGAGAGCCACTAGGACACCTTTAATAAAAGTCACCTAAGAGAAAATGAGGCACTGTCACACTTTGCTGCCCTTATGGTTCATTCATGCAGAGAAATCAATTTATTCACTGGGATCTACTTGATAGCTCACAGACCAGTGTGAATGTCAGGAATCTGGGCATGCTGTGGTTGAAGGGCTTAATGTTTAAGCCAATCACTGTCTTCCAGTAAAGAGTGCACACTATAATAGAAATCTTTCAGCAATGTCATCTTCACCTCAGTGAGCTCCTTCACATCTGGATAAAAATTTATTGAACAATAGTAGGGCTTCGGTTCCGACTTTTGAAAAATGTTGCCACCTCAAAGCCCGTAGACTCAATAGCTGCTAAAGTCAAATAGGAAAATGAAAGAGGATTTTTTTTTCCTCAAACAAATTCAAACTCACCATTATCTTATTCAAAAGGAAAGACCACAACTGTGCGAACATTTTACTATTTCCATCATTAGAACCCTGACCACTTGGCCACACACTCATTTGTATAATTTTAGATTTCCAGAAGCCCACACTACAGATACTCAACAGGACCTCTGCAACATAAGTAAGTAATGAAGTACATTGTTAAAAATAAGTTTTTGCAAGTTGAAATATATATTTTTCTTTTTTTTCTCTTTTTTGTTGCAAGTTGAAATTTATATATATACATGCACAATTATATGTGAAGCTCATAGCAGTACTATTCACAATAGCCACAAGGTGGGAACAATACAAATGTGCATCAACTGATAAGTGAATAAACAAAATATGGCTTACCTATACAATGGAATATTATTCATGCATAAAAAGGAAGTCCTGATACATGCTGCAACATAAATGACCCTTGAAAACATCTTAAGTGAAAGAAACCAGACACAAAAGACCACAGATATGGTTCCATCTAAGGCCGGGTGTGGTGGCTCACGCCTTGAATCCAAGCACTTTGGAGGCCAAGGCGGGTGGATCACCTGAGGTCAGGAGTTCAAGACCAGCCTGACCAACATGGTGAAACCCCGTCTTTAAAAAAAAAAAAAAAAAAAGATATGGTTCCATCTATATGAAAAATCCAGAATAAACATAAGGACATAAAAGGGAAGCAAAGTGTGACAGTGCCTCCTTGCAAATCCAGGAGACAAATTAGTAGTTGCCAGGAGCTGGAGTGAGGGGAAATGGGGAATGACTGCTAATGGGTACAGGGTTTCTTCTGGGGATGTGGAAAATGTTCTGAAATTAGTAGTATTGGTTGTGCAATTCTGTGAATACACTAAAAACCTCTGAATTTTACACTTCAATTAAAGCGTGAACTTTATGGAAATGAATTATTTCTCAATATTGTTTTTTAAGTTTTATTAGTATTTGTGGGTATGTAAGTATACATATTTATGGATTACATGAGATATTTTTATATAGTCATGCAATGCATCATAATCATATCAAGGTAAATGGTGTATTCATCACATCAAGCATTTATCATTTATTTGTGTTACAAACCAATCCAGTGATATTCTTCACTATTTTTTAACGTACAATTATTGATTATAGTTACCCTGTTGTGCTACCAAATACTAGGTCTTATTTATTCTTTTTTGTGGCTGTTAACCATCCCCACTTCCCCCCACACTCCCTCCACTACCCTTCCCAGCCTCTGGTAACCATCTTTCTACTCTGTATCTCCATGAGTTCAATTGTTTTAATTTTTAGCTCCCACAAATAAGAACATGCAAAGCTTATCTTTCTTTGCCTGGCTTATAAGTTCACTTAACATAATGACCTCCAGTTTTATCTGTTGTTTTATCTGTTGTTGCAAATGACAGGATCTTCTGTTTATGGCTGAATAGTACTCTACTGTGTACAAGTACCATATTTATTTATTTATTTGTTTGTTTATTTATTTAAGACGGAGTCTCACTCTGTCGCCCAGCTAGAGTGCCATGATGAGATCTTGGCTCACTGCCACCACCACCTCCCAGGCTTAAGCTATTCTCCTGCCTTAGCCACCTGAGTACCTGGGACTACACATGTGCGCCACCATGCCCAACTGATTTTGGTATTTTTCGTAGAGATGGAGTTTCACCATGCTGGCCAGGATGGTCTTGATCTCCTGACCTCGTGATCTGCCCGCCTTGGCCTCCCAAAGTACTGGGATTACAGACGTGAGCCACCACGCCTAGCCATAAGTACCACATTTCCTTTATCCATTTATCTGTTAATGAACACTTAGGTTGCTTCCAAATCTTGGCTATTTTGTTTTTTGTGTTTTGTTTTTTTTTTTAAGTCAGGGTTTCACTATATTGGCCAGGATGGTCTCAATCTCCTGACCTCATGATCCACCTGCCTTGGCCTCCCAAAGTGCTGGGATTACAGGCGTGAGCCACTGCACCCAGCCCAAATCTTGGCTATTTTGAATGGTGCGGCTTTAAGTATGGGAGTGCAGGTATCTCTTCGATATAACGATTTTCTTTCTTGTGAGTATATACCTAGGAATGGTATTGCTATGTTGTATGGTAGCTCTATTTTTCGTTTTTTTTTTGTTTGAGAAGATTCCAAACTGACTGCATAGCAGTTGTACTAATTTACATTCCCATCAACATTGTATGAGATTTCCTTCTTCTCCACATACTCGTCAGCATTTGTCATTGCCTGTCTTTTGAATAAAGGCCATTTTACCTGGGGTGAGGTGATATCTCATAGCTTTGATTTGCATTTCTCTGATCAGTGTGATGTTGAGCACCTTTTCATATATCTGTTTGCCATTTGTATATCTTCTTTCAAGAAATGTCTTCAGATATTTTGCCCATTTTTAAATCAGATTATTAGATTTTTTCCTATAGAGTTGTTTGAGTTCCTTATATATTCTGGGTTTTTTCTTTTTTTAAGTTTTTTTTCTTTTTGGACAGAGTCTTCACTCTGTCGCCTAAGCTAGAGTGCAGTAGCATGATCTCAGCTCACTGCAACCTCTGCCTCCCAGGTTCATCAGCCTCCTGAGTAGCTGCAATTACAGGCCTGTGCCACCACAGCCGGCTAAGTTTTGTATATTCAGTAGAGATGAGGTTTTGCATGTTGGCCAGGCTGGTCTCAAACCCCTGACCTCAAGCAATCCACCCATCTTGGCCCCCCAAAATGCTGGGATTAGAGGTATGAGCCACTGCGCCCAGCTTATATTCTGGTTTTTAATCCCTTGTCAGATGAGTAATTTGCGAATATTTTTTCTCATTTTGTAGGTTGTCTCTTTATTGACACAGCAAGAGGCTGTGGAGAAGCTTTTTAACTTGATGTGATCCCATTTGTCCATTTTCACTTTGGTTCCCTGCGCTTGTGAGGTATTACTCAGAGATCTTTGCCCAATCCAATACACTAGTTTCTCTGATGCTTGCATTTTTTTTTCTTTTTTTTTTTTTTTTTTGAGATAGAGTCTCATTCTGTTTCCCAGTCTGGAGTGCAGTGGTGCAATCATGGCTGACTTCAACCTCTGCCTCCTAGGCTCAAGTGATCCTCCCACCTCAGCCCCCCAAGTAGTTGAGCTTACAGGCATGCACCACCATACTCAGCCAGTGTTTTATAGTTTTCACTGCAGAGATCTTTCATTTCTTTGGTAAGTTAACTCCTAGGTATTTAATTGTATTCATAGCTATTGTTAATGGGATTACTTTCTTGAATTCTTTTTCAGATTGTTCACTATTGCCATATAGAAATGCTACTGATTTTTGTATATTGATTTTGTATCCTGAAACTTTACTGAATTTATCAGTCTAATAGTCTTCTTATGGAGTCTTTAAGTTTTTCCAAATATAGTATCCTATCTTGTTGCCAATTACTGCAAATAAAAAAAAATCATATCATCTGCAAACAGGGATAATTTGACTTCTTCCTTTCCAATTTGGATGCCTTCACATCTTGATTGCTCTAGGTAGGACTTCCATATCTTTGTTGAGTAACAGTGGTGAAAGTGGACATCCTTGTCATGTTCCAGATCTTAAAGGAAAGGCTTTCAGTTTTTCCCTATTCAGTATGGGACTAGCTATGGGTCTGTCATACCTGACTGTTACTGTGTTGAGGTATGGCCCTTCTATAGTCAGTTTTTTGAGAGTTTTTATCATGAAGTGATGTTGAACTTTATCACGTGCTTTTTCAGCATCAATTGAAATGATCGTATGGTTTTTGTCCTTTATTCTATTGATACCATGTATCACATTGATTGATTTCCATATGTTGAATCTTTTTGCATTCCTAGGACAACAAATCCCACTTGGTCATGATGAATGATCTTTTTAAAGTGTTGTTCAATTCAGTTTGCTAGTATTTTGCTGAGGATTTTTACATCAATATTCATCAGTGATACTGGCCTATCATTTTCTTTTTTTGATGTGTCTTTGTTTGGTTTTGGTATCAGGGTAGTACTGGCCACATAGAATAAATTTAGAAGAATTCCCTCCTCCTCTGTTTTTCAGAATAGTTTGACTAGGATTGGTATTAGTTCTTTTTAAATATTTTAGTAGAATTTAGCAGTGAAGCCTTCCAGTCCTGGGCTTTTCTTTGCTGGAAGCCTTTTTATGTCTTCAATCTCATTACTTGTTATTCGTCCATTCAGGTTTTGGATTTCTTCATGGTTCAATCTTGGTAGGTTATATGCATCCAGGAATTTATCTATTTCTTCTAGATTTTCCAATTTATTGGCATATAGTTGCTCATCCTAGCCACTAATGATCCTTTGAATTTTTGCAGTATCAATTGTAGTGTCTTCTTTTCATCTCTAGTTTTATTTAGTTGTCTTCTCTCTTTTTTTCTTAGTTAGCCTAGCTAAAGGTTTGTCCTTTTCAAAAAAGCAACTTTTGTTTTGTTGATATTTTGTACTGTTTTCTTCATTTCAATTTCATTTATCTCTAACTTTGCATTTGGTTTGCTCTTGCTTTTCCAGTTCTTTAACATGCATCATTAGGTTATTTATTTGAAGTTTTGTTTATTTATTTATTTATTTTTTAACACGGGGTTTCACCATGTTGGCCAGGATGGTCTCGATCTCCTGACCTCGTGATCTACCCGCCTCAGCCTCCCAAAGTGCTGGGATTACAGGTGTGAGCCACCGCGCCTGGCAGAAGTTTTATTTTATTTTATTTTATTTTATTTTTTGAGACAGAGTCTCATTTCGTTGCCCAGGCTGGAGTGCAGAGGCACGAACATGGCTCACTGCATCCGCGACCTCCTGGACACAATCAATTCTCCCTCCCAAGTAGCCTTCCAAGTAGCTGGGACTACAGGCATGCACCATCACACCCAACTAACTTTTGTATTTTTTGTTTTTTGGTGTTTTTTTGAGATGGAGTCTCACTCTGTCACCCAGGCTGGAGTGCAGTGGCGCCATCTCAGCTCACTGTAACCTCCACCTTCCAGGTTCAAGCAATTATCCTACCTCAGCCTCCCGAGTAGCTGAGATTACAAGACATGCAACACCACACCCGGCTAACTTTTGCATTTTTAGTTGAGACAGGGTCTCACCGTGTTGTCCAGGCTAGTCTCAAACTCCTGATCTCAAGGGATCTGCCTGCCTCAGCCTCCCAAAGTGTTGGGATTACAGATGTGAGCCACCACACTCAGCCTATTTTTTGTAGAGAAGGGGCTTCACCATGTTGCCCAGACTGGCTTCAAACTCCTGAGCTCAAGTGATCCACCTGCTTCAGCCTCCCAAAGTGCTAGGATTACAGGCATCAGCCACTGCACCTGGCCTTTTTCTTTTTTTGAGATGAAATCACACTCTGTTGTCCAAGCTGGGGTGTAGTGGCATGATCTCAGCTCACTGCAACCTCCACCTCCTGGGTTCAAGGCAATTCTTCTGCCTCAGCCTTCTGGGTAGCTGGGATTACAGGTGAACGCCACCACACCCAGCTAATTTGTATATTTTTAGTAGACGCGGGGTTTCACCATGTTAGCCAGGCTGGTTTCGAATGCCTGACCTCATGATCCGCCCACCTCAGCCTCCCAAAGTGCTGAGATTACAAGCATGAGCCATTGCGCCAGGCCCTTATTTTTTGATATAGGCACTTACAGCTATAGCTATAAACTTCCCTCTTAGTATTGCTTTCACTGTATCCTATAGGTTTTAGAATGTCATATTTCCATTATCATTTGTTTTAAGAAATTTTTCTTTTCTTTTTTTCTTGAGATGGAATTTTGTTCATTGCCCAGGCTGGAGTGCAATGGCGCTTCTGAGTAGCTGGGATTACAGGTGCGTGCCACCATGCCTGGCTAATTTTTTTTTTTTTTTTTTTTTTAAAGATGGGGTTTCACCATGATGGCCAGGCTGGTCTTGAACTCCTGACATCAGGTGATCCACCCACCTCGGCCTCCCAAAGTGCTAGGATTACAGGCGTGACCCACTGCGCCCAGCCTTTTTTTTTAATTATTTTTTTATTTTTTATTTTTATTTATTTTTTTTTTTTAGCTAATTTTTAATAGAAACAGAGTTTCTTCATGTTGGTCAGGCTGGTCTCAAACTCCCAACCTCTGGTGATCCATCACCTCGGCCTCCCAAAGTGCTGGGGTTTGGGAGCATGAGCCACCGCGCCTGGTTAGAAATTTTTCAATTTTCTTCTTATTTTCTTCCTTGACCCACTGGTTATGCAGGAGCATACTGTTTAATTTCCTTGTGTTTGTAGAGTTTCCAAAATTCTTCTTGTTGATTTTGTTTTATCCTTTTGTGGTCGGGAGAGATGACTGATACTATTTCAACTTTTTTTAATGCTTTAAGATGTGTTTTGTCAGACAAACCTACAGAATGGGAGAAAATGTTTGCAAACTATGTATCCAACAAAGGTCTAGTATCCAGAACCTATAAAGAACTGAAACAAATTTACAAGCAAAAACCAAACAACCCTATTAAAAAGTGGGCAAAAAAATTGGGGCAACATGGTGAAACACCATCTCTACAAAAAAAAATGCCCAAAAAACATTAGCTGGGCATGATGACACACACTTGTAGTCCCTGAGTAGTCCTCTACTCAGGAGGCTGAGGTGGGAGGATCACTTGAGCCCCGGAAGCTGAGGTTGCGGTCGGTGAGCTGAGATTGCGCCACTGCACTCCAGCCTGGGAGACAGCGAGATCCTATCTCAGGAAAAAAAAAAAAAAAAAAAGGCAAAAGATGCAAACAGACACTTTTCAAAAAAAGACATATGCATGGCCAATCAAGCATATGAAAAAATGCACAACATCACTAGTCATTAGAGAAATGCAAATCAAAACCACAGTAAGATACCATCTCACACCAGTCAGAATGGCCATTGTTAAAAAGTCAAAAAATAACATGCTGGCAAGATTGTGGAGAAAAGGGAACACTTACACACTGCTGGTGGGAATGAAAATTAGTTCAGCCATTGTGGAAAGCAGTTTGGTAATTTCTCAAATAACTTAAAATGGAATTGCTATTCTACCTAGCAATCCCATTATTGGGTATATACCCAAAGGAATATGAATCATTCTACCATAAGGACATACACACACGTGTTCATTGCCACACTGTTCACAGTAGCAAAGATATGGAAGCAACCTAAATGCCCATCAACTGTAGACTGAACTTTTAGAAATGTGGTACATATACACAATGGAATACTATGCAGCCTTAAAAAGGGAATGAGATCATGTTCTTTGCAGCACCATGGATGGAGCTGGAGTATATAATCCTAACAAACTAACATAGGAACAGAAAACTAAATACCACGTTTTTTACTTGTAAGTGGAGCGAAACATTGAGTACATATGGACACAAAGAAGAGTCCAACAGACACTGGGGCTTATTTGAGGGTGGAAGGTGGAGGAGGGTGAGTATCAAAAAACTGCCTATTGGGTACTATGCTTATTGCCTACAGGACAAAATAATCTGTACACCAAATGCCCACAATACAAAATTTACTTATATAACAAACCTGTACATGCATCCATGAACCTAAAGGGCCAGGGGCAGTGGCTCACACCTGTAATCTCCACAGTTTGGGAGGCCGAGGCAGGCAGGTTGCTTGAGCCCAGGAGTTCGAGACCAGCCTGGGCAACCTGGCAAAACCCCATCTCTACAAAAAAATACAAATATTAGCCAGATGTGGTGGCACATGCCTGTAGTTCCAGCTACTCAGGAAACTGAGATGGGAGAATCACTTGAGCTTAGGAGGCAGAGGTTGCAGTGAGCCAAGATTATGCCACTATACTCCAACCTGCGTGCCAGAGCAAGACTGTCTCAAAACAAAAAAAACAAACCTGTGATGTAACATATGGTCTGTCCTTGAGAATGATCCACGTACTGAGGGAAAGGAGGTATATTCAGCTGCTGGATGAGAATGTTCTGTAGATACCTATTAGGTCTTTTTGTCCTATAGTGCAGAATGAGTCTGATGTTTCTTCATTTTCTGTCTGGGAGATCTAGCCAATGCTGAAAGCAGGGGACTGAAGTCTCCAGCTATTATTATATTGGGGTCTACCTCTTTTTCCCCCCACCGCCCCAGATGGAGTCTAACTCTGTTGCCCAGGCTGGAGTGCAGTGGCGCAATCTCCACTCACTGTAACCTCCACCTCCCAGCTTCGAGCAACTCTCCTGCCTCAGCCTCCTGAGTAGCTGGGACTACAGGCATGCACCACCACGCCCAGCTAATTTTTGTATTTTTTAGTAAAGATGGGCTTTCACCATATTGGCCAGGATGGTCTCAAACTCCTGACCTCATGATCTGCCTACCTCAGCCTCCCGAAGTTTTGGGATTACAGGCCTCCCCAGGTTGAAGTGATTCCCCTGCCTCGGCCTCCCAAGTAGCTGGGATTACAGGCACCCACCACCATGCCTGGCTAATTTTTGTATTTCTAGTAGAGACAGGGTTTCACTATTTGGCCAAGCTGATCTTGAACTCCTGACTTCAGGTGATTCATCCGCCTCAGCCTCCCAAAGTGCTAGGACTACAGGTGTGAGCCATTGTGCCCGGCTAGCAGGGGTCAATTTTAAGAAAGCAGAAGTTACAGATAAAATAATAAATCAATACATGGAGGCTACACATTGGTTTTGGCCTGAAAGCATGGGATAGCTTGCAGCAGGAGCTTACAGATCATAGGTAGATTCAAAGATTTTCTGATTTGCAATTAGTTACAGAAGAGAAGCTTCATTTAATAATTTGGGGTCATGCTGGGCGCAGTGGCTCATGCCTGTAATTCCAGCATTTTGAGAGGCCAGCACAAGTGAACCACCTGAGCTCAGGAGTACGAGACCAACCTGGGCAACATGGCAAAACCCCATCTCTACCAAAAATCCAAAAAATTCCAGGCGTGGTAGCATGCGCCTGTGTTTCCAGCTACTTAGGAGGCTGAGGTGAGAGGATCGCTTGAGTCTGGGAGGTGGAGGTTGCAGTGAACTGAGATCGTGCCACTCCACCCTGGGTGACAGTGAGCCACTGTCTCAAAAAAATAAAAATTGGGGTCAGCAGAAAAGAATGTTAGCTCTGGCTCATGGGTGTGACTCTCTCTAGACCCCTCAGGAATAAATTTAAAACAAAGAACAGTGGTCAGAATTCAGTCTTAGCTCCCCATTATCTGACATCCGCCTGCTAGTTGATCCATTCGGTAGGAGTCCAGGTTTCTCAAAAACAACTCAGAGACATATGTTAAGATATTATCTTTAGTTTCTACCAGGAACCAAATGTCCTATAATTCTAGTGTCCTTGGCTATTGTTTTAGGCTACTATTATATTCTTGCTTATCAAGTCACTTGTTTACTTCTCAGGGCTAACTAGGTGCCTGGAAATTCCCTTAAAGGAACTCAAGATTTTTCTTTTTTTTTTCTTTTTCTTTTTCTTTTTATTTTTTTTCTTTTTTTATTTTTTTAAATTTTTTTAAATTTTTTTAAGAAAGAAAGAGTGAAAGAAAGAAAAGAAAAAAAAAAAGAATGTAAGAGAGAAAGAAAGACGAAGAGAAAGAGGGAGAGAGAACAGGATTCTTGTTCTATTGCCCAGGCTAGAATGCAGTCTAAAAATGGGTATTAAAAACCTCTTTTATGCCAATAATTGTGCTTAACA
>CAUYLG010026603.1:0-22230 GCA_963573385.1 Cacajao melanocephalus
CCTTTCCCCACAGAGCTAGGCCTTCCCGGGTTCAGCTGTGCTTACTGTGAAACTCTCAGTCCTCAGTGCTTCCAATTGCTGTTCTTCTTGTGGGGATGGGACCAGTGGAGCCCGACTCAAAGGGCACCCAGTCCCGTATACTCTGCACTGAGAAGCGCCGCACTGTGCCGGGGCGCTGGCAAAACAGCCGTGCCTGCCAAAAGAGTCGCGCTGGCGACCCATGTGGCTCCTCTGCTGGGAATCTCCCGATCTGTGGGCAACAAAAATTCGTCTGAAAGTGCGGCGTCCACTCACTCTCTGCGCTTTCACTGGGAGCTACAATACTGAGCTGCTGTTAATCGGCCATCTTGGATCTCTCTCCATGGTTGTTATTTTATATGCAAGTGATATAATTTTACAGTATCAGCACAAAACTATAGAATGACATGTTTAGAATGTTTTGATACAAACATTGAGATGAACAAAGAAAAAAGCCAATACACGAAAATCTGAGTGAGGAATGATGCAAATTCCAACTATTGACGGTGTTTAGAGAGATGGCATTTTTGAAAACATTATACAGATATATTTCAATTCTAGTCAACAGTAATTGCTTATTCTGGAGAACTAAGATTGCTTCCATTTGACCTAAAGCTCTTCTCTCATTAAAGCTGAAGCAATCTTAGCTTTAGGAAGAATATGGAAAATCCAAAGAACAAAAAAGTAATTGCTTTTTAGAGTATAATTTTTAAATATAATTACATAATTTTTATATAATATTTAAGGAAAAGGGTAGATTTTTGAAAATTAAATGTATTTTTAAGATAAAAAAAGCATGTATAAGTATTTATAGGTTGTATATTCACATGGTTCAGAATTCAAGAAGTATAAAAGAATATCTGGTGAAAATTCTCCTTTCCTCTTCCGTTCCTTGTTTACCTACTTTTCTGCACAGACAACCAATGTTATTGGTTTGGGTGTAATTGTACAGATATATCTCAGGGATCTTACAAATCAGTCCATAAAGAGCCACTTCACTATTTTTTATGCCTTCATAATATTCTTTTGTATGAATTTACTACAATTTGTATTTAATCCCATATTGATGAGCATTTGGTTTATCCAATCTGTTACTATTACATATGGTCCTACAATGAATAACCTCATAAAAAGGCCATTTTGTGAGAGCATGATTTTATTTGTAGCATAAATTCCTAAAGTTGGGCTTGCTGTTCAAGGCCATGTGTATTTAAAATTCGTTAAATATTGCCAAATTACCCTCCATAGAGGTGGCACTAATATACACTCCCAACTGGAAATACATCAGAATTCCTCAAACTAGACTTTTTAGAGTCTGTTAAAATTCTGGAAAGGGGAAGGGTGAGGCAATGGAAATATCACTATCAGTCATTTTCTGCAGAGATGACAAGTCTCCAGCGAATTCCCAGTTTGACATGGCTCTGCGTTCCACATGGCATGGTGGCAGGGGCCACCATGAGAGTGAGAGGCTCCTGGGCTGTGGGTTTGAGGACAGCTTTGAAGGGTGAAAGAAGCACCTGAGAGTTTCTGGGCCTACACAAGGCTTAGAAATGCTGAGGGGGCAATGGAAGAGAAGAAAACTGGGTTTTGGACCAGGAGGCCACAGAGGGCAGAAACCTTGTAATCAGCAGGGGTAGCCAAATCTGATATTATTAATAGTAAGTTCTTACCCACAAGACCAGATGTGACCTTACAGATAGCTGTGTAGAATGTCTTTTCCTAAGCCAAGCAAGGGAGAGAGAGAGAGGCTGTAGCAGGTTGAGACACCCTGGCCAGAAACCAACTGGGACAGACATTCATCTCCTCCCTAATGTCAGTAAAGTATATAAACTTGTATCATCCCTGGAGGTAGAAGGACCCTGTGCTCTCTTGCTTCACCGTCTCCTCTTGGATATGTTTTCTCCCCTAGTTTGTCCAATTCCTTTACTTTGGATCTCTTATTTTTCTGTTGCCTTAGGTAATTTATTCCTAGTTGCAAACTACAAAATCTTATGTAAACGTAAGCTTCTAATGTAAACTAATGTAAACATAAAGAGACTCATAAAACATGGGGAAACTCACATGAACTCCTGGGAACTAGGCTGGGATATAAAACCAGCAGCAATGCAGCCAGCCGAAAAGTCCAGTAGAAACCACAGTCACCATAGCTCATCAGTAGATTCCTGATGCTGGGCATAGGAGGTGGGAAACTCTGCCACAGCTATTCCAGAAGAACCAGGGGCCTCTGCCACCATACCTGCTCATCTGGAAATACTTCTCCTTGTGACTGCCAGCTGCCTTTGTGGCTCACTTTCACATTCAACTCACACAAGACTTGATGGGACCAGGCCACACGTGGAGCTTTACTTGGAAACGTGCCTGGGAAATGACTTTGTTAGGTTTTTGGTCTTTGGTACAAGAGGACTAACATAATATGTGTCAGAATGGATGGTGCATGAACCAAAGGAGAGCATTTGCTTCACCCCGTGTTTCAACTGTGTCCTTTACATTGAAGAGTGTCACGTGTATGTGCCCAGTCTCCAATCTATATTTTCAACTTCCTGCTAGACAGAGAAAATGACTTGCTCATAGTGTAGAAGCAACACCTCTTTTGAAATAACATAATTTTTTTCCTTTTTAAGTGATTCTTTCTAAACAAGACTTGTCTTCTGTATTTAGCATCCTTAGCTGAGGTCCCTAGATACATGTTCTCACCACCCTCTCTTCTGAGTTTTTATTTTGAACAGGTCTTCCAGATGTGCAGTCTTTCTGCTGAATACCTCAGTGGCATGATTATTATGTTTCAGCTGCAAATTAGTGAAAGAATAAAAAAATTTTTTAAGACACTTTGATTCTGAACCAGAATGCAAAACAAGATGATTAACTATCCAGTGCTCTCCTTCCCACTAAACACAGATGTATTTCTTGCTGTGTTCTTTTCTGTGAAGAATTTACAACTTGGAAGTCTCTTGATAACACACGCAGCAGCGACTGTCACCTGATCAGATCACTTTTCTAGAATACCCTGTTCACAGTCCTGTTTTGTAAGTCATTTCTTGGTTTACCATGTAACTTTGCTTCTTGTTCCGTTTCCTCACTCTTTTCATTCATAAGTGTACAAAAGTCCCTTCTATCTATCATTTACTGTTCTGCTGTCTTATCTGGTACAAACAAGATTATCTACCTCACCCTACATTTTAACAGTGAACTTTAGATAGTAGAGTTCCGCATTTACATGTATCTGAGCCTCAGATCTGCGTCTTCAGCTTCCCACTTCTGATTTTCATTCAGTGGTTCAGTTGCTGCAAATTAATTTTTACACACACATTTTTATGCACAAAAGGGAGGCAGTGAACACATGGCCACAGTAAAAGTAATCTTGTATGATTGGTGAGTAAACCTGAGCTTTGCTCTTGTCCTGAGGGCTAGGCTATAGATTTCCAGAGTGAGTTTGCCGAAAAACACGATTAAAGAACCAACAGGTAAGGTTTTCATCTGAGCATATGTGGAAATGCCTTTAGAGGCAAGAAATGCAGTAGCTTATGTTAGTGAATGCTATGAGTATCTTTGTCTCTTAAAAGACGGCAGTCTTTTAAAACACCAAATAGGGCTAAATCAGAGGTTTAGGGGACACAAAGTAAAGGCTAGCAGTGGTGATTATAAAAGGTCGACTTTTCAGAAAAGAAAAGAAAACATTTTGTATCTTTTCTTACTTAAAAGAAAACATTTTGTATCTTTTCTTACTGCCTGTAGTTTTGGAAAGCTTATTTAAATAACTCCATTGGCATTTTGCCTGTATCTGAAATAATACTTTATGAAATGCGGACACACTCCCTTTTAAAAGTTTTCTTGGCTAAAATGTGCTTCTGTTTTGTCTATTTAGTAAACTTTGTAAGAAATTATTTAAGGCTTTGGGGCATTAGGATTGGTGCATTATTTCATTTTCATGAAACAACTCTTTCAAAAGAATAGACCTTGAGTAATTTCCACTTTTTTTTTAATAAGTGGAAATGCCCCTTTCTCCTTATGCATAGAAGTTTGTTGTTTAAAGCTATAAGGATGAATGATTTTATTTATTTATTTTCACTAGGAATTGCTCCTTCAAGAGCCAATATTGATTCTTTTGTTAGACATAAAGTCATTTTTTAATTTGTTCCTTCTTTTTCTTTAAGATGAGCATTTTAAATGCATGCCCCTGCACTTTCTGATAAATACTTAATTCTGCCTACTTAATTCTCCACATCATTTCATACTTTTTTTGTGTGTGGCAATAATGAGATAGAAGAGGAATTTGGAGATTACTCTTGTGTCAAATTTTATGATTTTTTCCTAAGAGTTTTGAGTAAACATATTTTGCACAAAACGCTACTACTGAGAATAAATAAGTTGTAGAAGAGATTTTCAGTTGAAGAAGGCTTTTCACTTAATGAAACAATGGCATCCTGTATCCGTCTTGTGTTTACTGAGGAATAATGGAAAACAATATTTCTCTCTAACACATAAGAGCACTTTATATTGACTATGATAAAATGATTATGCCTTTGATTATAAATGTTTACTTCATACACTGAATAATTATATATTTCCAAAGTTATTAACTTTCAGCCCCATTTGGAGGAGAGAAACAGAGATTTAGGGTGCATCTCCTGCACTTACCCATAACGTTCTCCTCTCTAACCCATACTTTGTAAGTGGTCTTCGCTAGCTTAATGGTACACATATGGTGACATATCTAATTTTTAAAATGCAATCACTTGTACTCCTCATAAAATAGATTTCCAAAAGGCTCATTATCCCTTTCTGTTCCTCAAATCTATCAAGAACTGGCTTACTCAATTCGAGAAAGCCAATCTTGCTTCCAAATGCCTCAAGGAAAGGCAACGGTAGAAACCCATCAATCTATTAAGTCGTTGGCCCCAATTTGAAAATACCATTGCTTCTGGTGTTGCCACACTGTGCCACTGTTAAAACTAGTTATATGCAACATAATACATCCTTGTCCACTCCTACAACCACGCTTGTGTTAATCAGACCCATGACCAGACAGAGTTGTACCATTTTGGGCTTCCAAGGTTAAAATTATTTTATTTTTATTTTGAAGTAAAAGCTGTTGGTATCCTATATACCTTTTAACAAAGCTGATGCGCCTACCCCACAGCTCTTATGAGTATTGACTGCTAAGATCTCACAACCTTAGTCTTCTTTAAGTACTGACCTTGTGAAAACAAGAGCTTCTTGTTTGGGAAGTTATACTTGCACCTTTCAACCCAGGATAAGCCCACAGTAATCACTGGCTGATATTAGAATGAAGAAAGCTAGCTCTCTTGCCTCAAGATGAGCCAATTCTGCAGCTGGCACAAAGCCTGGAACATAATAGAGATTCAGTAATTTCATTTTGAATGATTGAATAAATGGGTAGACACCTGAATATACATTATGGTACATGCAAAGCAAATATTTTCTGAAAATATATTAATATTTTCTTTTTTGATCTGTAAGTTGTAAATCATGGTAAAAAAAAGATTGTCCCACTCAAAATGAATAAAGGATTTTGCTCGTGGCTTCTTCAAGTACTTTTTAAGATTTCTTTTCTTATAATCAATACACACTTGAGTTTTTCACTATTGTGGCTAACATAGGTCCATCACGTTAGCTTTATATTTAGACTGTTGTGTCCTCCAAATTCGGAGCCAGCTTGTGTACAACATAAATTGACAGCTTTTTTTTTTTTGTATTGGAGGTAAAATGCGAGCAGTAGTGGCTAGCAGCAGATATGGTTCCTCATATCACAACTCCTCCAGAAAAGAATAGAATTTCAGTGAAGATCAGTTTGAGCCTAAAATAATCCCAATTTTAAGAAAGGGAGGGAGGCCAAAGTAGGAACTTTTTAGGTAGAGGGAATAGCATTATATTGGCTCTGAGTTGGGGAGGAGCTACAGATTGAGAGCCCGAAGAAGGCCGTAACTATTAGTGGAGATGATGAGAAGCTCCAGATGAAACGGGTAAAACAAGCAGGGGTCAAATTATACAAAGCCAAAGTCTGGAGCTTACACGAGCCTATTTGAATCTTGTAAAGATCATTCTAGCTGTTTTGCAAAGAATGAACTAGAGTAAGAAGGAGTCGTAAAAGATGACTGTGATTTGGAGCATGAGATGGCCGTAAAAACAAAGGCAGGAGGAGAATCATTATAAGAGGAAAGTGGTAAGTACATTTTGGGACTCGTGGTGTTTGTGGGGCCTGCGAAATGTCCAGGCAAGTTGAAACGTGTGGCTAGAATTCAGAAGAAGACAGAAATTTGGAGCCACCTGATAGATATTATCCTATGCTAGCAATGAGGTGGAATGAGTTCCACCAAAGAGAGAATATAGAGAAAAGTCTTTACACATACTCTTTGGAATCTTTTGTAAGCAATTGTAGATTGGGGTTTCTGTGCCATTCCTTATGTGAGTCAGTGATAATGTCTGAATACTTACTTTTCAGCTTTCCAATTTAAACAGAAGAATAAAATAATTGTTTTAGGGTGATTGCAGTTTGTAACATAATTAGAAATTAAATAGAATATGTATGAAATGTGAATCTTTTGAGAAATGCAGAAAGTAGGTCAGATAAAATAAATATTGTACAAATAAGCACATACAATAGGCATTCCAAAGCATCCTGACTTTGTATAGCAAGCCATCAACCCTCTTAATACTTTTGGAATGAAGCGAGGAGGCTAGGGCCAAATGAAAATTGTAAAGAACAGATGGCCGTCCTCAGGTGACAAATGTTTAACATGAGGCATACAGGAGTTTCTCAGGAAGTTGGAAAGACCTTAATGACTGAAAATTTGTTTTCACTTTCTCTGCTTCAGTGAAAGGGAGTACAAACTTCCCAGCCTCCTCAGGCAGTTTATTGTTATAGCTATGCCTCTGAAGACAAAATATTGACAGGCGCTATCTTGACAAGGTGGAAGAGGGCTGCAAGGCAGAGTCACCAAACTTTCTCTGTTCAGGTGGCCGTTGGTGTTTATTGTTCCACAGCATCCCAGGCCAAACAAAATATCTGACACTTCAGTACAGTAAATAGTTAGGTCCAAACAACTTTAAAAAAGTATTTATGTCCTAGCAAATTATTTATAATAGCTGCTTAAAAATAATATACGTAAATTTAAAGACAAAATATTTTATGTCATTCCTGAATAAACACAATTACTTCCTAAAAGAGAAGCATGCACTCATTGGGCACTGCACAGCTTCTCAAACCTCAGAGTCAATTTGCAGACCACTACCCTCACTTCCTGTTTCATATTACTTTTTGTGCAGTCCTTGCTTTTTATTATATCATCTGTGAAAAAAACCCAGCTTCTAAAAGATATGATGGTATGTGGAGGAATGGTGTGCAGTCTGTGAATTACCTTCAGCTTGTAATTAATTCATGGAACATTTGACAGGTGCTAAAGACCACTGTGTTTCCCTTAAAAATATAAAGCATCTCACAGTCCTCTCTATGGATTTTCTGCATCACCTTGAGGTGCTTTGGGACATAGTTGGGGAACTGCAGCTTGAGCTTGAGGGTAATCAGAAATCAAAATGGGATCAGGGAACAGACAAACATTTAGGGGATTATCTCTTTGACTAACCATTTGAATTCCTCACTATAAAAACCTAAGTTTCATTGAGGTCTTAAGAGACCTTATTATTTGCTCCCAGTTATGCATCAACACACGTTTGCATGACTTCCTTTCTAAATAATGGAATTGGTTTTCAGAATAAAGCTATAACCTTTTTATCCCAAGATACCATCAATTTCTTGAATTAAAAAAAAGGTCAGGCTATTTCCCTACTTCAGTGGGCAGAATCCCAAAATCATGTAGGTCTGACAAGGTGTAATTTATTTTCCTCTTGGAGTATATTGAACTGTTTCTTTGACACTTTGTTAAAGGACACAGTGTCAGAGCAATTATCTATTAGAGGGGACAGGAAATGACTCTGCATGTAATCACTAGCAAGCCTAGATATTTTATTAGACAAATGAAATATTAGGTTCCTACATCACCTTAATTGTGCCCCAAATTGATCTCAAAATTAAATCCTTGTTTCCTGTCTCTTACTGCTTAACTTGCTGTTTTATTTTCTTACTGCTATTACAACATATTCATTGTAAGTTATAATTTATCAGCTGTCTATAGTAATATAACCACTGAGTAGAACAAGATTACCTTTAGCTCCTAGGACAATTATGAAGAAAACTTATCTCTCTTTTCACATTTTTCTAAGAATCAACCTGATTCTAGAATATGTCATTTGTGAAAGGAAGAAGAAAAAAAATTACAATACTTTTCTTTCTAGTGCTTACTGTGTGCTATGCAGTTTACCTGCCTTAATGAATTTGGAGCTCACAAAAACTCCGTGAGTAGTTAGAATAGTCTTTTTTTTTCCTACTGATGAGTAAAACGCTCTTTTGAATTAGTAAGTGTTAGAGTAGGAATATAAACACTGCCATCCATGTTATTTTTTACTACATGCTATCTTCTCTCTCTAGTACACTAGGACAATGCAACCAGACAATGCAGAGCCCACGTTTCATCTGTGTCCATCCATTTCAGTATCACAAAAACAGGATCAAACCAAGTTAGAGTTAGCGTTAGGGCCATCGATGGGGAATGTTCCGCCAGCTAATGTGCAGAGAAATCGTTCACGGTGTGTTTCCTAAGATTCCTGAGTTGAGATCATGAGGCTTACAAACTTTTAAAAACTCTGTCAAGAAGTCCAAAAAAACATAGTCCAAAGAAACACTGGTACTGGGAGAGACCATAGAGATGAGTTTAATTCCATATTACAGATAAGGAAAGAAGGGCCAGAGTAGTTTAGTCACTATCTCAAATTGGTGAGGAGCTGCGTTAGAACCAAGGTCACCTGACACCAAATCTAGAGTTCTTTCTACTATGTCATGAAGCCTTTTTTCCATCATGTGCTTCTTTTCTTGATTAAACAACACAACAACATATATTCATTATAGAAACTTCTCTTAAGATTTCTGCTAAATGTCTTTCTAACCACACATATTCATATACATTTTTTTCCTTTTAATTTTTAAGGATAGATAGTGTATATATTTATGGGGTACATGAAATAATTTAATACAGGCATACCATCTGTAATCATCACATCTGAGTAAATGAGGTATCCATCACCTCAAGCACTTTTTATCTGTGTTACAAACATTCTAATTCTATTTTTAAATTATTTTAAAATGTACAATAAATTATCGTTTACTTAACCTGTTGTGTGATCAAATACTAGTTCTTCTTTATTCTATCTAACTATATTTTTGTACCCCTTAATGAACCCCACTTCCTGCCCGATTATCCTTCCTAGCCTCTGGTAACCATTGTTCTACTTTATCTCTGTGAGTGTAATGTTTTAAATTTTAGCTCCCACAGTAAGTGAGAACATGCAAAGTATGAGTTTCTGGGCCTGGCTTATTTTATTTAACATAATATCCTCCAGTTCCATCCATGTTGTTGCAAATGACTGGATCTCATTTTTTCATGGCAGAATAATACTCCATTAGGAATATGTATATGTACCATTTTTTCTTTATCTATTCATCTGTTGATGAATACTTAAGTTGCTTTCAAATCTTGGCTGTTGTTAATGGTGCTGCAGTAAACATAGGAGTGCAGATATCTCTTTGATATACTGATGTTCTTTATTTTGGGTATATACCTAGCAGTGGGCTTGATGGATCATATGGTAGTTCTATCTTTAGTTTTTTGAGAAACCTCCATATATTCTCTATACTGGCTGTACTAATTTACATTTCACCAACAGTGTGTAAGGAGTCCCTTTTCTCCACATCCTCATGAGCATTTAATATTGGCTGTCTTTTGAATAAAACCAGTTTTAACTGTGGTGAGGTGCTTTCTCATTGTAGTTTTCATTTGGATTTTTCCAGTGATCAATGATGTTGAGCACATTTTCCTGTATCTGCCATTTGTAAGTCTTCTTTTGAGAAGTGTCTGTTCAAATTTTTGCCCATTTTAAGATTAGATTATTAGATTTTTTCCTATAGAGTTGTTTGAGCTCCTTGTATATTCTGGTTATTAATTCCTTGTTAGATAGATAGTTTGAAAATGTTTTCTCCCATTCTATGGATTATCTCTTTACTTTTATATCATTTCCTTTGGGGTACAGAAACTTATGAACTTGATATGATCCCATTTGTCTGCTTTTGCTTTGGTTACCTGTTCTTGTGGGGGATTACACAACAAACATTTGACCAGACCAATTTCTGGGAGACTTCCCCAGTGTTTTGTTTTGTTTTGTTTTTTGGTAGTTTCATAGTTTAGGGTCTTATATTTAAGCCATTAATCCATTTTTATTTGATGAGAGAAAGGAGTCTAGTGTTATTCTGCATATGCATATCAGTTTTTAAAACACCATTTATTGAAGACATTATCCTTTCCCTAATGTGTGTTCTTGACATCATTGTCTAAAATGAATTCATTGTAGGTGTATAGATTTATTTCTGTGTTCTCTATCCTTTTCCACTGGCTTACGTGTCTGTTTTTATGCCAGGGCCATGTTGGTTTTGTTATTATGGCTCTGTATTATAATTTGAAGTCAAGTAATGTGATTACTCCAGTTTTGATCTTTTTGCTCAGGATAGCTCTGGCTATTCTGTGTTTTTTGTGGTTCCACATACATTTTAGGATTACTTTCTCTATTTCTGTGAAGAATGTCATTGGAATTTTTATAGAGACTGCATTGAATCTGTAGATTGCTTTGGGTAGCATAGACATTTTAACAATATTGATTTTTGCAATTCATGAACATAAAATATCTTTCCATTTTTGTTGTCCTCTTCAATATATTTCATCAATGTTTATAGTTTTTGTTGTAGAGATTTTGTTTTTAGTTATTTGGTTAGATTTATTCCTAGGTATTTTATTTGTAGCTATTATAAATGGGATTACTTTCTTGATTTCTTTGTCAGATTGTTTGCTATTGGCATATGGAAATGCTACTTATTTTTGTATGTCGATTTTGTATCCCGAAACTTTACTGAAGCTATTTATGAGTTCTAATAGTTTTTGGTGAAGGCTTTAGGTTTTTTCAGATATAAGATAATATAATCTGCAAACAAGAATAATTTGAATTATTCCTTTTCATTTTGGATGCCCTTTCTTTCTTTTTTCTGATTGCTTTAGTTAGGACTTCCAGTACAATTTTAAATAACCTTGGTAAAGGTGGATATCCTTGTTATGTTCCAGATATTAGAGGAAAGGCTTTCAGTTTTTTCTCATTCAGTATTATACTAGTTGTGAATCTCTCATGTATAGCTTTTGTTTTGTTGAGGTATGCTTCTATACTAAGTTTTTTGGTATTGGGCCAATACTGGCTTCATAGAATGAGTTTAGAAGTATTCCCCCATCTTCTATATTTCAGAATAGTTGAAGTATGATTGATATTAGTTTTTTTTTTAAGGGGTTGGTAAAATTCAACAGTGAAGCCATTGGGTCCCAGGCTTTTCTTTGCTGGGAGACTTCTTTATTATTACTTAGCTGTCATTACTTATTATTGGCCTATTCAGATTTTGGGTTTCTTCATGGTTCAACCTTGGTAGGTTGTATGTGTCTAGGGGTTTATCCATTTATTCTAGGCTTTCCAATGTACTGGCATTTAGTTACTCATAGTAGACTCTAATAATCCTTTGAATTTCTCTGCTATCATTTGTAATGTGTCCTTTTTTAAGAAAAAAAAATCTCTGATGTTGTTTCTTTGAGTCTTTTCTCTTTTTTCTTAGCCTGGCTGTAGTTTTGCGGATTTTGTTCCTCTTTTCAAAGCTCCAGCTTTTTGTTTCATTAATGTTTTGTATTGTTTCCTCATTTCAATCCATTTGTTTCTACTCTGATCTTGATTATTTCTTCTCCTAATTTCGGGTTTGGTTTGCTCTTGCTTTTCTAGTTAAGATGCATCATTATATATATATATATTTTGAGGCTTTTCCTGCTTTTTAATGCAGGCACTAATAGCTATAAACTTCTCTCTGAGTATAAGTTTTGCTGTATCCCATAGCTTTTGATGTTTTGTGTTTGCATTTTCATTTGTTTCAAAACATTTAACATTTTCTTTTTAATTTCTGCATTGTCTTACTGGTCATTTAGGAGTGTATTTTTCAATTTCCATGTGTTTGCATAGTTTTCAAATTTCCTCTTGTTATTGAATTTTAGTTTTAGTAAATTGTGGTCAGAGAAGATACTTGATATGATTTCACTTCAAAAAAGTTTTCAAGACTTGTTTTGTTAATATAACATATGGTTTATCCTTGAGAATGAGCCATATGCAAAGAAGAAGAATGTGTGTTCTTCAGCCATTGGATGAAATGCTCTGCAAATATCTATTAGATACATTTGGTCCATAGTTAAGATTAAGTCTGATATTTCTTTGTTGATTTTCTGTTTGCATAATCTGTTCATTGCTACAGGTGGGGTATTAGTCTCCAGCTTTTATTGTATTAGAGTCTATCTCTCTCTTTTGCTCTAATAAACACTATCATATCTCTGGGTGCTCCAGTGTTGAGTGTATATATATTTGCAATTGTCATATTATCTTGCTGAATTGACCCCTTATCATTATATAGCTAGCTCCTTTGTCTCTTTTTATAGCTTTTTTTTTCTTGTAATCTATTTTTCTGATATTAGTATAGTTACTCCTACTCTTTTTTTGGTTTCTATTTGCATGGAATATCTTTTTGCATGTTTTTAATTTTGAGTTTAGGTGTCTTTCTAGGTGAAGTATATTTCTTATAGGAAACAGATCATTGGGTCTTGTTTTTTAATCTATTCTG
The DNA here is from genome assembly GCA_963573385.1 of Cacajao melanocephalus. Classification (NCBI taxonomy): domain Eukaryota; kingdom Metazoa; phylum Chordata; class Mammalia; order Primates; family Pitheciidae; genus Cacajao; species Cacajao melanocephalus. Next base: position 12,833 of record CAUYLG010026603.1, read on the forward strand.
CCACTGTACGTCCTTTGATGGATAGTGTAGTTTATTTACATTCAATGCTATTATTGATAAGTAAGGACTCACTCTAGCCATTTTGTTATTTTCTTTTTGATTATTTTGTGGTCTTCCCTTCCTTTCTTCCTTCCTGTATTCCTTTTTGTGAAAGTGATTTTCTCTGGTTGTATGTCTTAATTTCTTACTTGTTTATTTTTTGTGTGGCTGTTGTAGGTTTTTTGGTTTCTGGTTACCATAACACTTGCAAATAACATCATATAACCCATCATTTTAAACTGTTGACAAGTTAACACTGATTGTAAAAATAAACAAACCAACAAACAAGCAAAAAATGAAATTCTACTCTTTAGATTCATTCCCGATTTTAACTTTTTGTTGTTTCTCCTTATATCTTATTATACTGTCTATACTTTGAAAAGTTGTTGTAGTTATTATTTTTGATAGGTCCATCTTTTAGTCTTTTTATTCAAGATACGAGTGATTTTCACAGCAGAATTATAGTGTTATAATATTCTGAGTATCTGTGTGCTTACTATTACCAGTGATTATTTTACCTTAAGATGACTTCTTATTGTTTCTTAACATCCTCTATTTTTTTTTAAACTGAAGAACTCCCTTTAGCATTTCTTGTAGGACAAGTCTGGTATAGATGAATACCTCAGTTTTTGTTTGTCTGAGTAAGCATTTTTCCTTCATGTTTGAAGGATATTTTCACAGGATATATATTCTAGAATAGAAGCCCTTTAAATATGTGATACCCTCTTCTGGCTTGTAAGGTTTCCACTGAAAAGTCTGCTGTGAGATGTATTGGAGCCCCTTTGTATGTTGTTTCTTTTATCTTGTTGCTTTTAGGATCCTTTCTTTATCCTTGGCCTTTGGGAATTTGATCATTCAATGTCTTGAAGTAGTTTTATGTAGGTTAAATCTGCTTGGTGTTCTCTAACCTTCTTTTACTTGAATATCAGTATTTTTCTCTAGATTTGGAAAGTTCTCTGTTATTATTCCTTTGAATACATGTTTTACCCTGATGTTTCTCTCTACTTCTACTTTAAGACAAACAACTCTTAGATTTTCTCCTTTGAGATTATTTTCTAGATTTTGTAGGTATGGTTCTATATTTAGCCTATCTTGCAAAGGCATAAATACCTGAGACTGGGTAGTTTATAAAGAAAAGAGGTTTAATTGGCTAGTAATTCTGCTGGCTTTACAGGAAGCATGACGCTAGGATCTTCTCAGCTTCTAGGGAGGCCTCAGGAAGATTACAATCATGGTGAAAGGTAAAGTGGAAGCAGGCACATCACATAGTGAAAGCAGGAGCAAGTAAGAGAGAGAGAGAGAGAGAGAGGGTAGGTGCCACACACTTTTAAATGACCAGATCTTGTAACGACTCAGCCTCACGAAGATAGCACGTAGCCATGAGAGATCCTCCCCTATGATCCAAACACCTGCCACTTGGCCCCATCTGCAGTATTGGGGATTGCAATTCAACATGAGATTTGGACAGGGACAACTATCCAAACTATATCATCTTTGTATTTTTTAATTCTTTTTTCTTTTTTCTCCTCTGACTGTGCATCTTCAAATAGCCTGTCTTCAAGCTCACTAATTCTTTCTTCTGCTTGATCAATTCTGCTGCTGAGAGGCTTTGATGAATTCTTCAATTTGTCAATTAAACTTTTCAGCTGCAGGATTTCTGCTTGACTTTTAAAAATTATTTCAATTTCCTTGTTAAATTTATCCAAAAATAAGATACTTATTAATACTTCCTTATCTGTGTTTCCTTGAATTTCATTGAGCTTTCTCAAAAAAGCCATTTTGAATTATCTGTCAGAAAGGTCACATATCTCTGTCACTCCAGGATTGGTCACTGGTGCCTTAGGTAGTTTGGTGAGTTCATGTTTTCCTAGATGGTCTTGATGCTTGTAGATGTTTATCAATGTCTGGGCAACCAAGAGTTAGATATTTATTGCAGTCTTCGCAGTCTGTGCTTGTTTGTATCTGTCCTTCTTGGAAAGGCTTTTCAAGTATTCAAAGGGAATTGAGTATTCTGTTCTAAGTCTTTGGCCACTGCAGCCATGTCTGCATTAGGGAGCATCCCAAGCCCAGTAACACTATCAACCTTGTAGATTCATAGAGGTACCACCTTGGTAGTCTTAGGTAAAAATCTGAGAAAATTCTCTAGATTAATAGGCAGAGACTCTCATTCACTTTCCTTATTTCTCCCCAGTTGAATGAGCCTCCCTCTCTGTGCTGAGCTGCCTGGAGCTGGGGGAGAAGTGATACAAGCACTCCTGTGGCCACCACACGGGTACTGTGCTGGGTCTGACCTGAAGCCTGCGCAGCACTGGGGGTCTTGCCCAAGGCCTGTGGCTCCACAGCCTTGTTACCACCTATGTTCACTCAAAGACCAAGACTCCTCCATCAGCAGGTGATAAATCCAGTCAGGCTTGTGTCACTCCCTTCAGGAAAGAGAGCTCCCCGCAGGCCCAGGGTGGGGCCAGAGATACCATCTGGGGGATAAGGCCTGGTTTCAGGAACCTAAGGAATCTACTCTGTACCCTTTTCTACTGCGGCTGAGTTAGCACCCAAACCATGAGGCAAAGTTCTTCCCACCCTTACCTCACCTTTCATCAAGCAGAGAGTCTCTCCCCACAGCCACTGGGGAGAGAGTGAGTACTGCCTGGCTACCACTGATGTTCACTCAATGCTCAAGCGCTCTTCAGTAGCCTGTGGTAAATGATGCCAGGCCTAGGTCTTTACTTTCAGGGAAGTCAGCTCCCCTCTGGCCCAGGGTGGGTTCAGAAATGCCCTCCAGGAGCCAAAGCCTAGAATACGAGACTCCAGGAACCCAATTCTTGCTTTAACCCTTGTGGCCCAGCTGGTACCCAAGCTGCAAGACAAAGTACCCATTACCCATCCCTCGTCTTCCTCAAGCAGAAAGAGTCTCTCCCATGACCACCACAGCTGAGAATGTTCTGGGTCACAACTGAAGCCAGAGTGGTACTGGATCTCACCCAAGGCCTGCAGCAAGTACTATCTGGCTACTGTTGATGTTTATTCAAAGCCCAAGTACTCTTAGTCAGCAGTTGATGGATCCTACCAGAACTGGTTCCTTTTAGGGGCAGAAGGAAACCCTAGAAGGCAATAGGTTCCCTTCTGGTCCAAGGTACATCTAGACATGTCATTGGGAGATAGGGCCTGGAATGTGAGCATCAGGACTCTGCATGGTGTCCTATTCAGCTGTGGCTGAGCTGGTATCCAAGTTTTAAAAGAAAGTCCTTTTTACTCTTGCTTCTCCTCTCTTCAAACAGAGGGAAGGAGTCTCTTCCAGAACTGCAAATCGCACTGCCTGGGGTTGGGGGAGGGGTGACACAAGCATTCCATTTCCATAATGTATCACTAGGTCATGTGCACCCCAGGTCCACTGGCTCCAAGCCTTGCAAGCACCAAGACTTGCCCAGGAATTGCAGTCCCTGTGGCCTACACTGCCTTCCATGTGCATTTAGAATCCCATAGCACTTTAGTTTGCAGAGGTGCAGCTAGTTGGACCTCAGGTCCTAACTGCTGAGATGGATGATTCCTCTCTGGTAGGACTGGTCTAAATGCTCCCTCCATAGGTGCCAGATGAATTCTGCCCTGTGTTGCTTTCCGGAGACAGGCAATATTAAGTTCAATGAAAAGTTTCACAGTCACTATGCTCTCCCTCCCCGGAGCACACAAATTCTCTCTCCACACCAGGTGTCTGCTGCTGGAGAATGGGAGAGGGGTGGTGTCACAATTCAAGACTGTCTATCTTGCCTACTTCACTGCCTCTTCCCTTGGTATGATGTTACAACCAGGTTCTGTGATAGCTCATCTGTTTTTTGAATCTCATGGAGGGGTTTTCTGTGTGGCTAGCTGTTCAATGTGGTGTTTCCGCAGGGGGAGTGATCACTGGAGGATTCTATTTGGCCATTTTTTCTCTCTATATCTCATATACATTTCAAAAATGTGATTCTACTATGTATGGTAGTTTTTTTTAGCTATTTTTTTTACTCAGTATTTTGTAAGTAACTTTTCACATAAATAAAAATCTATATCATAATTTTTGGTATAGTAGCATAGTAGGATGTATGAAAAACTTTGTTGTGGATGTTTATGTTCTTCCTAATTTGTTGCCATTATAAATAATATTCCCATAAACCTGTCATTATAGATGAGACATACAGCTATCATATATTATATTGTATATATTGTATATAGTCTCACGTACTATACATATAGAGCTATCTATCTATTTGCATACTGTCCAGTTAATTTCTCAGGATATGTTCCTAGAAGTACAAATCCAGGAATAAAGCATGTGTATTTTCTCAGGACTCTCTAGAGAAATAACCAATAGGATGTGTATACACATACACATACACCCATTGTATACACACAATTTGTGTATACACATAGAATGTATATACATCATGTGTGTGTATGTATGTAAAGAGATTTATTATAAATAATTGACTTATTCAATTATGGAAGCTGACAAGTCCCAAAATCTTCATGGTGATTCAGCATGTTGGAGATCCAGGAGAGCCAATAGTGGAGGTTCTAGCCTGAGTCTGAGGGCCTGAGAACCGGGAGAACCAATGTAGTTCCATCGGAAGGCTGGCAGTCTCAAGATCCATTAAGACTAGATGTTTCAATTTGGATCCAAAAGCAGGAAAAAAAATGATGTTCCAGTCTGAAGGTGATCAGACCAAAGGAATTCTTTCTTTCTCAGAGGAAGATCAGCTTTTTGGTTCTAGTCAGACCTTCCACTGATTGGATGAGGCCCACATACATTGAGGATGGCAACCTGCTTTACTCAGTTTAGCAATTTAAATATTCCATCCGACATCATCCTCACTGAAACATTTAGAATACTGTTTGTTCAAACATCTGAGCAACCCGTGGCCCGGTCAAATTGACACATGAAATGAACCATCATGACATGTGAACAATTTTAAGGTTTCTGGTTCGTGTTTCCAAGTTGGCTTCTGGAAATTCTGTAGTAATTCAAAAGTCACAAACCAGCAGGAGTGCGTCCACTGTTCCTCATCCTTGCCAACACTAATATTATCTAATTCTTTGTCAATATACAACCAAGCTTCATTATTCATAAATTCTGTATTCTTGAATTTGTCTACTCATTAAAATGTATTTGAGACCCCAAAGCATTTTCCTGGTCATTCATGAGCCTTCAGAGTGGCAAAAATTTTGACACATTTTCAACTAAAGCTGAACAAAGCAACACTCTGCCTTCTTGCTTCAACTTTCTTATTGTAAACAAGCATCTCTTTTAGGTCAATTTAGTGCCAAAATTTTTGTATTTTTGTGCTTTTGTTGGTGGTTTTGCTGTTTAAAATGGCCCCCAATCCCAGTGCTAAAGAGCTGTCTAGTGTTCCTATGTGTAAGAAAGCTGTAATGTGTCTTCTGGAGAAAATACATATGTCCAATAAACTTCATTCAGGGCTGAGTTATAGTGCTGTTGAGCATGAGGTTAATGTTAATAAATCAACACTATGGTACATCCAGAAAAAGCAAGTGAAAGTTTGTTTACCTGTATGTGAGGCAGCTCTGGAAAAATGCTAAGTAACATCTATAGTCCATTCCAGGGTGATACCATGAAAAAGATGGAAAAGCAGCTAACTTTGTACATTTATGAGATGACAAGTAAAAAAAAAAAAAAAAAAAGGAATAGTAGATAGCCTTGTTGTGAGGCTAAGTGCCAAGGAAATTTATGTTCATGTAATCCAGGGTTAGGAAAATGTTAAACCCTTCTCAGTTACTCTATATAATAACATGAAATTACATTAATATATTAATTATTTGACAAAAATGTCGCTGAAATCTTACAGGTGTTGTGTCTTATATTTCCTTTAAAAGCAATGACTTAGTATTCACTACTTTAGTATTCTCAGCAACTTTATAGGACATAATTACTGTGAATAATAAGATCAATTAATGTGAAATGTGATTTCCTCTTAAGTTGCATATCTTTATTATGGATAAAATTAGACTTTTCACGTTTATTAACTGTATTTTCTTTTTTGTCAAGAGGCAGTATAGTGTAGCAGTTAAGAATGCATACACTGTCAGACATGATCTCTTAGCTTTTCCCTTCCTTAATATCAAGAAATCTGTGTTCCAAACATTTTTTGCCACATATGTTATTGCTTTATTACTGAGTTTTTTTCACATATAAAATGAAGGTGTGATTATTTTTAATTCCAACATTATTTTTAATTCCAACATTGTGGAGTTTACAATCTGTAAAATGAGGCTGATATATATCAGATCAACTCTAAATTTATTCCTACCACATACATTTTGTGAATCAATAACTATTATAATCTTTCCCAGAGGCAGAACATAATTGATGTGATGCATTCATGTGGTATCTACTATCTGTGATTCTGTCTTGAAGGACTGATGTGTCTGAAGAATTTTGGCATGATTATATTCCTAGGAGTTGTTTTATGGATATATAAATAATATTTAAGTTGTTGGGCTAGCCTCATTTCCTAATGTTATGTTGACTCAGATTAGCAAATGAAACTGGAACTCATTTCATCAAGTAACTATTCCAATTTTTGTTCTCTATTATAGAATGGATTTGGACTCGATTTTCTTCTGTTCTTTATGTCTTCTCCTGCCTTTAATTATGCAGAGGTGATTATCCTGAAGACAAATCGATATGTTTACTTCTTAACATAGTTGACAATCACATAATTACTGCTAATAAGTAATTTTTGGTAATTTTAGCTAAAGAAAAATACAATCACCAAGACTTATACTTAAGATGGCCAGTTTACAACTAAAGTCAAAGGAATATTTAATGTGTAGAAGAGATAAAGTTAGCAGTACAAAACCATTTTTATGCCATATTTCATAACTATTTTCTGAAGATGTTAATTTTTAAATCTGGTCTTCTGTGTCTTTCCATCTAACAAAATGTTTTAGCTATTGTTCAAACTTGCTTTCTTAAATTCCAGCCCAGCCACTATATTCACTAGATTATGCTCAGATATATCTAGTCCATCACAACACATAAGTTCCCAGAAGTAACCAATCCAGATTTAGAATATTCTCTTAGGATTTTTTTAGAATTATTAATGAAGCTTTTATTTAAATGGTTGGATATCATTGAAAAAAATATATTCTAGGAGAGGAATTATGCATCTGAATGTACTAGACAGTATCATTTCTGGCTGCCCAGTATTTTTTGAACTCCTTGTCTATATTTTGACAATTCTCCATACTTAAAGTTTTGCTTTTTCAAAGGAGAATCTAGAAAACTCACTTTTCTAGACTCCTTTGCTTCTCAGGTGAGGGCATAGTATTCACACTCTGGAAGACTGATTCCAAAGTAAGCAACATGAAAGCGTAGCATTCATTTTTCTGGAAAGCGTGGAAGCTGGAATATGCAACTTTTTGTGATAGAAATTTCTTTCTTGGACCAAATCTCTGTGTGCTCTTGGATGTTCAGTTCTGTTTCCTTAGCCCATCTATATTCCTTAACAAATTCCTTCCTACTTAGATTAGGCAGAATGTACTTTTTGGTTTGCAAATTAATAACAAAAAATTGAGGATTTTCTTTTTTTTTTTTTTTTTTTTTTTGAGACAAGGTCTGGCTCTATCACTCAGGCTGGAGTGTAGTGGCACTATCTTGGCTCACTATAACCTCTGCCTTGCAGGTTGCAGGCTCAAGCCATCCTCCCTTCTCAGCCTCCCAAGTAGCTGAGACTACAGGTACATCCACACCTGGCTAATTTTTGTATTTTTGGAAGAGATGGAGTTTCACCACGTTGCCCAGTCTGGTCTCTAACTCATGAGCTCAAGGGATCCACTCACCTTGGCATCAGAAAGTGCTAGGATTACAGGCATGAGCCACTGTGGCCAAAGATTTTTAATCAAAATAGCATACATATAGCTTTTTAAACATAAAAGAGTTATGATAAACATCAGATACATTCCTACCTTTCTCATTTCCAGTCCCATTACCCAGAGATGTTAATTTTTAACAAATTTAGTTGAGTCTTCTGGCATTTCTCCCTCTTCCGTATCTGAATTATATATGTATATCACTTTTTCTTGATTTATCACATTTAGATATTACTTATTGACTTACAAATTTCTCTCTTTTGCACTAACCTCTCTTCCTTTCCTCCATCTCCTCAATATCTTATAAAATATTTGCTTAAGTTATTGTCAGTATTTACTATGTAGCTATTTATTAATAAGTTAAGTAGCATATCATTACTGTATTTTACTTTTTTTCAGCCTTTTGCTACTCTTGGAATTCATAATTGCCTGATTCTCTTTCTTGTTTTGTCAGAATTTCGGTATGCCTTTACAAATTCTGTGTCAAACAAACTCACCACTATTATTTCCTCAAATGTACAAAGAAATACAATAATTTGGAAACCTTGCCTCTTGCTATAAACAAAATGTTTGTGTCCTCCCAAAATATGTATATTGAAACCTAATGGTCAATGTGAGGCTATTTGGAGGGAAGACCTTTAGGAGATGATTAGTTCATGAGGGCAGAGGAAGCCCTTCTGAATGGGATTAGTGCTCATAGAAAAGATACCCCGGTGATCTCCCCTTCCGTTTCCAACAAGTGAGGTTATGGTTGATGAACCATTAAGAGAGCCATATCCAGACACTGGATCTGCCAGAGCATTAATCTTAAACTTTCCAGCCTCTAGAACCACGAGAAATAAATTTCTCTTGTTTACAAGCCATCAAGTCTACTGTATTTTTGTTATAGCAGCCCAAATAAACTAAGACATTCCTGGAGTCTTAGTTTCGACTCATACTGGTTAATTTCTAGCCTAAGTCATGGCTGTTCTGGCAAAACTCCACTTTGTAGCTCTCTGTATTTGGTCCTCTATGTTCTAGACACCAATCTACCTCTTTCTTGTTCTTCTACCACATTTGCTAGGACACATCTTATAGTGACTTCCTGAAAATGTACATAGAGGATTTTGAGTCTTTGCACTTTTGCAAAATTATTTATTCAGTTCTCAGTACTTGATCATTTGGGTATAAAATTGAATCTATTTTTTTCCCATATGATTTTTCTATGAGCAGCAAGTCTCCTTTTTGTTAAAAAAAATCGATCTCTCTTGTTAATTATCTTTCTATTTTTTTAAAAATAAAGATAGCAAGTTGTAGCTCAATCAGAGTGAAAAGAAATCTTGATATAAAAGTGTTTTGTTCCCTACACCCATTAAAGACTAGAAGTAAGGTAGGCTAAAATGTTTGTAGGTTTATCATGTTATTCCTGGAACTGAATGCTATATTGGATATAATCCTATTCTTTTTTTTTTTTCTTTTTTTTTTTAGAGAAAGAAAGAAGAAGAAAGAAAAAGGGG
>CAUYLG010026604.1:0-13860 GCA_963573385.1 Cacajao melanocephalus
CAACCTGCAGAACCAGGTGCAGAAGCTCACAGAGGAGAACACCACCCTTCGAGAGCAAGTGGAACCCACCCCAGAGGATGAGGATGATGACATCGAGCTCCGCGGTGCTGTAGCTGCTGCTGCCCCACCCCCTCCAATAGAGGAAGAGTGCCCAGAAGACCTCCCAGAGAAGTTCGATGGCAACCCAGACATGCTGGCTCCTTTTATGTCCCAGTGCCAGGTCTTCATGGAAAAGAGCACCAGAGATTTCTCAGTTGATCGTGTCCGTGTCTGCTTCGTGACAAGCATGATGACCGGCCGTGCTGCCCGTTGGGCCTCAGCGAAGCTGGAGCGCTCTCACTACCTGATGCACAACTACCCGGCTTTCATGATGGAAATGAAGCATGTCTTTGAAGACCCTCAGAGGCGAGAGGCTGCCAAACGCAAGATCAGACGCCTGCGCCAAGGTATGGGTTCTGTCATCGACTACTCCAATGCTTTCCAGATGATTGCCCAGGACCTGGATTGGAACGAACCTGCGCTGATTGACCAGTACCACGAGGGCCTCAGCGACCACATTCAGGAGGAGCTCTCCCACCTCGAGGTCGCCAAGTCACTGTCTGCTCTGATAGGGCAGTGCATTCACATTGAGAGAAGGCTAGCCAGGGCTGCTGCAGCTCGGAAACCACGCTCGCCACCCCGGGCGCTGGTGTTGCCTCACGTTGCAAGCCACCACCAGGTAGATCCAACTGAGCCGGTGGGAGGTGCCCGCATGCGCCTGACCCAGGAAGAAAAAGAAAGACGCAGAAAGCTGAACCTCTGCCTTTACTGTGGAACAGGAGGTCACTACGCTGACAACTGTCCCGCCAAGGCCTCGAAGTCTTCGCCGGCGGGAAACTCCCCGGCCCCGCTGTAGAGGGACCTTCAGCGACCGGGCCAGAAATAATAAGGTCCCCACAAGATGATGCCTCATCTCCACACTTGCAAGTGATGCTCCAGATTCATCTTCCGGGCAGACACACCCTGTTCGTCCGAGCCATGATCGATTCTGGTGCTTCTGGCAACTTCATTGATCACGAATACGTTGCTCAAAATGGAATTCCTCTAAGAATCAAGGACTGGCCAATACTTGTGGAAGCAATTGATGGGCGCCCCATAGCATCGGGCCCAGTTGTCCATGAAACTCATGACCTGATAGTTGACCTGGGAGATCACCGTGAGGTGCTGTCATTTGATGTAACTCAGTCTCCATTCTTCCCTGTCGTCCTGGGGGTTCGCTGGCTGAGCACACATGATCCCAACATCACCTGGAGCACTCGGTCTATCGTCTTTGATTCTGAATACTGCCGCTACCACTGCCGGATGTATTCTCCAATACCACCATCGCTCCCACCACCAGCACTGCAACCACCACTCTATTATCCAGTAGATGGATACAGAGTTTACCAACCAGTGAGGTATTACTATGTCCAGAATGTGTACACTCCAGTAGATGAGCACGTCTACCCAGATCACCGCCTGGTTGACCCTCACATAGAAATGATACCTGGAGCACACAGTATTCCTAGTGGACATGTGTACTCACTGTCTGAATCCGATATGGCAGCTCTTCGAGATTTTGTGGCAAGAAATGTAAAGGATGGGCTAATTACTCCAACAGTTGCACCTAATGGAGCCCAAATTCTCCAGGTGAAGAGGGGGTGGAAACTGCAAGTTTCTTATGATTGCCGAGCTCCAAACAATATTACTATCCAGAATCAGTATCCTCGCCTATCTATTCCAAATTTAGAAGACCAAGCGCACCTGGCAACGTACACTGAATTCGTACCTCAAATACCTGGATACCAAACATACCCCACATACGCCGCGTACCCGACCTACCCAGTAGGATTCGCCTGGTACCCAGTGGGACGAGACGGACAAGGAAGATCACTGTATGTACCTGTTATGATCACTTGGAATCCACACTGGTACCGCCAGCCTGCAGTACCACAGTACCCACCACCACAGCCACCGCCTCCACCACCACCACCGCCGCCGCCTCCATCTTACAGTACCCTGTAAATACTTGTCATGTCCTTCAGGATCTCTGCCCTCAAAATTTATTCCTGTTCAGCTTTTCAATCAGTGACTGTGTGCTAAATTTTAGGCTACTGTATCTTCAGGCCACCTGAGGCACATCCTCTCTGAAATGGCTACAGAAGGTCAGGGCCACTCTGGACCGGCACACATCCTAAAGCACCAAAAGACCTTCAACATTTTCTGAGAGCAACAGAGTATTTGCCAACAAATTCTCTCTCAGTTTTCCACCTTGACTGCCAATCTAACTAAAGTAATTAAATAAGTTTACTTTCCAGCCAGTCCTGGAAGTCTGGGTTTTACTTACTAAAACCTCTATCATCATCTCAATTATAGGCTGCCAAATTTCTTGTTTAACATTTACAGAGAAGCTGATACAAACGTAGGAAATGCTGATTTCTTTATGGAGGGGGAGACGAGGAGGAGGAGGAGGAGGAGGACATGACTTTTCTTGCAGTTTCGGTACTCTCTTTACATCACTAGAGGACCGAGGCCTTATTAAGGAAGCCAAAACTATTGGTGCAGTGTGGAAAGGCTTCCGTGATCATCCTGCTGCACCCTTAGAAACTTCACCGTCTTCAAACTCCATTTCCATGGTTCCATTGATTCTCAAGGAGCAGCAACTCAACTGGTTCTCCCAGGAGCAGGCAAAACCCTTTCTATATGAAACACCTCAGGCCTGAAAAGAAAGTGCTCTCTCAGATGGACTCTTGTATGTTAAGAGTGTGCCTTCACATCGTGGTGCAAATCACATGTACCCAAGGACTCTGGCTTTGACACACACCTTACCATCATCATGCCGTAATGGCTTCCACAAAGCATTAAACCTGATAACCAGAGATTACTGGTGGCTCCAGGGGTGTTAGATGTTTGTGAAATGTGACCACCTCTCAATCACCTTCGAAGGCTAAAGAGTGGCAGATCAAAAGGACTCCAAAATCCCTTACCCACCTCTTAAGAGACTTGTCCTGGTACTTCAGAATTTTCACGAGTGTCGTTAATTGGCTGGAAAAGCACCAGCTGATGTTTTGGAAGCATCTATCCATGTGTCTGCCTCCATATGCATCTGGGCATTCCATCTTCAGTCCCTTCATTAGACTGTAGTGTTAGGATGCATGGAAAGAGGGGAAATGATTTAGCACCCAGATTCACACTCCTATCTTTGCACAAGAGAAATTAGGGCTCTGGACACTGTCTTGAGAGTGTGGACTTCCTTAGTGAGCTCCACATTACCTGATGGTAACCACTTCAAAAGGATCAGAATCCACATAATGAAAAGGGTCACTCTAGAGGATGGAGCTGATGTGAAGCTGCCAGTGGATGAAAAGCCTCAGAAAGTAACTCAAAGGACTCAAAGCAACGGACAACACAAGAGTTGTCTTCAGCCAGTGACACCTCTGGTGTCCCCTGGATGTTTTGTGCTAACCTGGGACTGCCTGACTTACTTTAGCCTGGTTCCTTGCTACTCCCTTGAACTGTTTTATCTAATGTCTCTTTTTCTTTTTAATTCTTTACTACTGCCATTGACCCTGCTGCAGGATTTGTGTCATTTTCCTGCCTGGTTGCTGAGACTCCATCTTTGCTACACAGATATGTGAGAGGCAGGCTTCAATTGCCAAAACACAGTTTGAGCTGTAGAAAACAACATGGTGTACATCTCAAATTGCCTGACATGAAGAGGAGTCTGACGGTGAAGTTTCACTTTTCATCAGCATCATCTTTCTCATGCTCATAATCATCCACCCTTATTCTTGCATGTTTAGATACTTAAAATCTTTAGTGTAATTTTTAGTGTGTTTTGAAGTGGTGACTAGGCTTTCAGAAATGTCCATTGAATTACAAAGTACTACCCAGTTCTTATTGTTAAACTAAGTGAAAATGATAAATAACATAGTGTAAAATATTTCTTTACTGTGAACTTCTTACAACACTGTGAATGAGAGGCTCCTCAGAACTGGAGTATTTGTATAATAGTTCATCCTGTTCATCTTCAATTTTAACATCATATATAATTTCAATTCTATCTAATTGGGCTTTTAAAAATCACACAAAAGGATATAAAATTTCAAAAGAGAAACTTAATTGGCTATTTAATCCAAACAATTTTTTTTCCTTCAATGGAATTAGAAAGCTTGTCAATCACTCATGTGTTTTAGAGTAATTACTTTTAAAATGGTGCATTCGTGCTTCTGAACTATTTTGAAGCGTCACTTCTGTTTACCTCAAGTATCAATTCATCCTCCATACATTTGAATTCAAGTTGTTTTGTGTCAAATTTACAGTTGTCAATTGATCTTCAAGCTGCAGGGTGCCTAGAAATGGGCCATTGCCTGTAGCCCTGGCATGTGCACACGGACATTTGCCACCACTGCAAGCAAAAGTCTGGAGAAGTTGGCCAACGACAAGAATGATCAGGGGGAGTATGTTGGTGTGGGTTAACAAACAACTCAGAAAGTTCCTGAACCACATTTGGCTGTTTACTAAAGCTTGTGATTAACTTTTTGGCAGTGTGTACTATGCTCTATTGCTATATATGCTATCTATAAATGTAGATGTTAAGGATAAGTAATTCTGAATTTATTATGCTGTAGTATTGAAGTTTAGTTAAGTTTCCTTTCACTCAATTGATTTATTTTGTTGTTAATCAAATTTATGTTAATTCGATTCTTGAAAATTTTTTTGGCATTTTCCAACAAAAAATGCCTTTATTTATAAGAAAGCAAAAAAAAATCAATGGAATTTGATATCTAAAGAAGTTAGAAAGGGAGCAAAATATAAAAACATAAAGGAGATAGATGAATTATTAAGCAAAATCAATAGTCAAGTCTTTGAGACAAACTGGCAAAATTAATTAATTGACTTTTGGCCCAAATTTGCATTGTTAATTATATCAAAAAGGAAGATCTAAGAGCTCCCATTGATAGGCAAGCCTAGAGAGAACTAGCTAAGTTTATCATGCTAGGATATTGGAACAGAGAAAGTTTTACATACATTTATGAAGGGTCAATTTAGTTTGGACATGAGGTATTTGTCTTAGTGGAAAGAAGAAGCATTAGTCTGATTGAGTTGTGAAGTAATACAGTGAACTTGCAGGTGTACGAAATAAGAGGGGCACATCTATACAGTGCAGCCTGGAATTCTGTTTAAGTTTGCAGGTACCTCTTGGACTTCTGAATTGATCCAGTTGTCATCCACCACAGACATCTCATGTCAAATTCAGACAGTTCCAAGACTCACAACAGAGAACACCTTGCTAGAAAGACCTGAGCAGAAATGGAGAGCCCTGAGGGAACCATGCTACATTTTCATCTAAAGAGAGAACACACATCTGATGAGACCGAAAGTTCTTTGTTGTTTTAGATTGTAGAATGCTATTGAATTGGTCTGTGGAAAATTGCATTGCTTTTATTTCTTTGTGTAATCAGTTTAAGTAATAGGGGATATATAATCATAAGCATTTTAGGGTGGGAGGGAATATTAAGTAATTTTAACTGGGTGGGGTTATTTAGAATGTTAGAATAATATTATGTATTAGATATTGCTATAAGTGAACATGTGTACCTGTGAACCTTTGCCCTGTAATTGCTATCCTTAAAGATTTCAAATAAACTCGGAGGGAACTGCAGGGAGACAGACTTATTTAGAGCGAATTGGACAAAGATAAAAACCCTAGTGGGAGAAAGTTCAAAGGTTATTAGATTAATAATTTAATAGAGAATGAGTGCCCTTTGAGAAATTATTGCTATATTGAAATTGTCAATGATGGATGGTAAATTTTCATGGAAGTTATAAAAGTGATAAATAAAAACCCTTGCTTTCACCCCTGTCAGTAGCCCTCCTCCTACCACTGAACCCCATTACCCTTACCCCTCCTTCAAACTTTATTGTTGTATTCTCTTCACTCTATATTGCTCTCTATTTACTAATATTGCATTGCTGTTACAATAAAATTTCAATAAAGATTTAGTGGTTAAGTGCAAACTGTGTCCTGATCATTTCAGCGTCTGTCAGCATCAAGGGAATGGGGTGGGGTAGGGTGGGGAAGGCTGAGAGAGTAGGCAGGGTGGGAGAAGCTAAGAGTGGGGACAGTAGGATAGGGTGGGGCTGTGGGAAGGATGGGATTGTGAGGAGGTAAGGAGGTGGGAGGTAGGAGGGTGGGCAGGGTAGGGATGGAATTGAGTTTGGGATAGTGGGATGGTGGTATAAAAGAACATCGATCGCAACCCAGTATCAATTACATAGCCAGAATACTCCAGGAAATCAGTTATTCCAGCTGCAAAAGCTTAACATATAAAGATACACAATTAATATAGCAACTCTGGTGATATAATATCACACTTTAACATCAGTTTCACTTTAAATACTTGAGATTCATTAAGAGAAAATTATGAAGTATTAGGACATAGAAGAAGACAAAAATGCAGTACAGATGTGTGGGAAATTAACAGATTTATACTGATTAACACTAAAACAATATAATCAGACTGACAGTGAAATTTATCTAAGGAAGGAAGTGGCAAGTGGGGTTCACAAGGCATTCATCCTATCAGATTTTAAAACATTATTACCCCAATCAGAGTTCTAGAATAATACGTTGCATATACAAAACCTGAAAAAGGGACTCTTAGTGGGCTAGTTTCAAAGGGCTGTTGGGTTCACATGACATGATAGTCATATAAATATGACTGTATTGGGAAGATGGTGACTAAAAGGAAAAAATCTAGAACTAATGAAAACACAATTAATAACTGTCTCCCCTCCGAAGCAGGCTACCAGAGTAGCTGTCCATCAAGTAGAGCTCACAAACGCCAATAGTGTGCAGGGTGGTTGGTGGAATTGAAGAAATTGGGAGTGAGGGTCCTTGGCCAAGAACTGAGTTATCAAGTACCTGCCTGGGGAGTTACTTAAAATTTAACTTGATGCAAAAGTGATTAGCCAAATCACGTTGAAAGAAAATGGAAGCATCTTGTTCATCCCTATTCCTTACACCTAGACTCCTCTCCATCTGGGCCCCACTTTCCACAATCCACGTGATTAAACAAAAACAAAAAAAAAGATGCTCAGCCTCAAGATTATATTAAGTTTTATATATAAGTTATATTACTTAATATGTTAATATAACTTAATTTATACAGCTGTACGACAAAGCTAGTCCAGAACATTAAACTTATTTTACATAAAAATTGCAATATTTTTTGAAATCTTTTATGAAATGAATAAAGAATTCCTGTAATTTAGTGTAGTCGATGCTAGCAATCAAAACAACTAATTACAGTCTAAACAATTACAATCAAAAAAATTGTTTAGAATGATGGCCACACTTTGTTAACTTAAAACACAAGTGTACATTCATTAGGTCAATCTTAATAGACGTCCCTGTTCCACTGACTAGAGCTCTGAGTTGCATTTTTGAATAAATCAGCAGCACAAAATGATACACAACAATGGGAAAATAACTTTTAAAAATATAAAGATAATTAAATATTCATGAGGATAAGAATTACTTTTGATCCATACCTCAAAAAATACACTAATGAATTGCATAAATTCAAGGACTATGAGAAGGAAGAAGAACTTATTGGTATGAGGAGGATAAACTAATAAATCTAAGATGAATTAAGTTCATAAAGCTAACATGCACAATAGAATGGAAACATTTGGTACATACCTATAAAATATTTAATAGCTGATTTATTACCCAAACCACCCCATATTTTCCTGGAAAAATTAAGTAAACACCCAATCCCTACCCTTTAATCCTTATCCTCGGGTTCCACATCTACCGATTCCAACAACTTCAGATGGAAAATATTCAGAAAAAAAATACAATAAAAATAAACAATACAACTATTTAAATCGAATTTACATTGTATTAGGTATTACAAATAATCTAGAGATTATTTAAAGTGTACAGGAGAGTATGCATAAGTTATATGCATATACTATGGATTTTATATAAGAGACTTTAGCATCTTCAGATTTTACTAAGGAGGAACTGGAACCTATTCCTTTCATACACCAAGGGACGACTATTTGGAAAAGAATCTGGATGGATGGATGGATAAATAAAATAAGAGAGTGTGTGTGTGATATGTTCAATAATAATTTATTGATTTATTGTTCAAGCCAGTAGGCTAGGTCTAGGGGGACACAACTCAGGGTACAGACCTTGGACTAAGACACTTAATGCAGTTGAAGGGTGAGCACCTAAGGGTTCTCTAGCTAGGTGTGTTAGTCGATTTTTGTTTTATAAAAGAATACCTGAGACTGGGTCATCAATAAAGAAAAGTGGTTTATTAAGCTCACAGTTCTGCAGGCTGAGAAGTTCAAGGACATGGTCCTAGCTTCTGGCAAGGACTTTCAAGCTTTGTCACAACATGGCTGAGAAGGTCAAAGGGGAAGCAGACATGTGCAAACGGAAAAACCTGAGGGGCATCCTGGCTTTATAACAACCCACTCTTGAGGAAACAAATCCATTCGCTACCTCAAGAACAGCACCAAGCCATTCGTGAGGCATCTGCCCCCATATCCCAAACACCTCCTACTCAATTCCACACCCACCAACACTGCCACATTGGGTATCAAATTTCAACATGAGTTTTGGTAAGAACAAACCATATCCAAATAATAGCACCTGAGTACTCCAACTGCTCTTAGGCACCATAGTTGCCCAAGTCATTTATGAGTAGACACCATTTAATTTTCATTTAACGCAGACAAAGGATATTCAACATTTAAGGTTTTTTCTAGAATACACTAAATTTCTTAAATATTTATTTTTACTCACGTTTTTCAATTGAGGATTAGAAATAATAAATAAGAGAAATGATTCCTTCCTCCCAAATTGACTTCCCAAGCAACCCTTTTAGCAAATAATAAAATTCCCTTATTCTATTCCCAGATAATTCCTAGAGGTAGTTGACAGCTGTATATCTAGAATCCCAGTTCCTCGTAACTCAGAATAATTTACAGAATAACATTTTGATCCAAGACACTAACTCAAAAAAGAGAGCTAGTTAATCTTTGGAAGATCATTAAATCATTAATTACTATTTTCTATTTAACCTTATAGTCCTTACATAAGAAAATCTCTGAATTAAAATTAATTATAACATATCACTTTGTATCATTGGCTAGTTATTCTCTATCAGTCCATGTTTAAAAAAAAGGAAATAAATAGGTGGAAGTTAGACTCAGAGATAGCATCTTAAAAAAATGTATTATAGATAAAATTCTTTTTAAAAAACAAATATTTTTCCCTATTTGATTTCTAAGAAGTTTCAACATTACTTAAATCTCACATATATCAGCCTGATATTAGAATAAATCTAATAAAATAATACAACATCCTACCTTCCAGGCATAAGTTGATGTGAAGACTATACATGCTCATTTCTACTTTGAAGTCTCCTGAGTAATACCCTGTTTCATCACTGCCTGCAGTTCTTAAGATTAATTAAAGTAGGGGGAATGATATTTTGCTAGCTTTTGGACCACAACATTGGCACATCAAATTACTCTGTCAGTCCAAGTCTGAAATAATACCCAATTGTGACAACTGGGCTTAAGTATTCTTACTAAATGCTAAACCTTACCAAAATCCAATGTTGAGGTTGGAAGAGTGTTCACTAATGACCTCTCTCTTCTTTTGTGCCTACTTGAGAATGTACACAGGTAGTTAGATGTGGATTAAAATGCATCTTTAATATGGTCAAGATAAGTTGTAGAATGCAATTTGGGCCTTAGGTTAAAAGGTTAAAATTATCCATCCTGCTCCTTTCCTCCTCCCTAATTATGGATCTGAGGATGTGATGTGCTCAGAGTAGATACCTTAACATAGCCCCCTCAAGGAGGCACATGAACTGCCTCACACCCATCATGAACTTGGGAAAGGAACAAAAGCAAGGCAGATATGCCTAGAAGCCTACCTTTTTAAGGAAAGGTCTATGTAATTGCTTATGAGTACTGAGTATAGAACTAGAGTCCCAGTTTGTTCTCAGGACATTGTCAACACTGATATATAAGTTGTCTCCAGTCCAGTGATAGCTCTTATCAGAAGATACATATTGGACTTATTTGCACATATGTAAAATTTACAACCAGATGGCTAGGAGTAGCAGACACACATGTCTAGTGCAACATATTAGGGTTCACTAAGTATAAAAATCCTGATTAAGTGCTTCATGCCACTTGCTCCTATTTCACGTGACCTGCTGTATTTTGTTCCCCTAACACTGAAAAATCAAGTCTCTGATCTAATAACCTGGACTTCAGCGTGATGAGAGTCCTCACAGTGATTGCAATGCACAGTGATAACCTAAAGGACCACTTTGAAGAAGAAGCATCCCTACCTACAAGATGATAAATGAACCATCACAGACACCCACCTAGAGGTTAAAAGGTGGTGTTCTATACCTACTCCAAAGAAATGTGTGTGTTATTTTTATTATGAATATAAAAGTGCAGTTTAGATGATTTAGTTTTATGCAGGAATTTTTTTTTTTTTTTTGATGAAGTCTCATTCTATCACCCAGGCCGGAGTGCAGTGGTGTGATCTTGGCTCACTGCAAGCTCCATCTCTCAGGTTCAAGTGATTCTCCTGCCTCAGCCTCCCAAGTAGCTTGATTACAGCATCTGCCACAATGCCTGGCTAATTTTTGTATTTTTAGTGGAGATGGGGTTTCACCATATCGGCCAGGCTGGTCTCAAACTCCTGATCTCAAGTGATCTGCCCACCTCGGCCTCCCATAGTGCTGGGATTATGGGGATGAGACACCACACCCAGTCTATGTAGAATTTTTTAATGTTGATGAATTCCATACATATATAGAGTTAATCTTTACAATATATTTGTTATGGACTAAATTGTCTGCCTTCCCTCCCCCAAATTTATATATTGAAGCCCTCACCCCCAATGTGATCTAGTTGGGGAAAGGGCCTTTAAGGAAGTAGTAAATTAGTTCATAAGGGTGGGGTCCTAATCAAATAAAACTAGTGTTTTAAGAAAAGGAAGAACCACCAAGAACACTCACCCAGAGGGAAAAAACGTGAGGACATAGCAACAAGGTAGCTATCTGCAAGCCAAGCACAAGGGTCTCACCAGACAGCAACTCTGCCAGCACCATGCTCTTAGAATTCCAACATCCAGAACTGGAAGAAAATTAATTTTTGTTATTTTATCCAACCACCCTGTGGTATATTGATATGGCAGCCCCAGCAGACTAATGCAATATTGTATATTGTATTCTATAAATTTTATATTTATTATGCTATAATATAGAGGAGTATAACATAAGAATACTAAATATTAGTATATTATACCATGTATTAAAGTTATTTGTTTTATAATAATAGTAAAATATAGTATAATAGATGTAAGGTGAAATAAGTATAAACATATTATTGCCTAAAGACAGGGTTACATTCTGAAAAATGTGTCAGGCGATTTTGTCATGGTGTGAACATTATACAATGTACTTACACAAACCTAGATGGTATAGCCTAATACACACCTAGGCTGTATGGTATAGTCTATTACTCCTAGGCTACAAACCTGTATAGCATGTTACTGTACTGAAAATTGTAGGTAATTGTAACACAATAGTCAATATTTGTGTATCTAAACATGGAAAAGTTACAGTAAAAATACAGTATAAAAGATAAAAAATAGGCTGGGCACAGCGGCTTATGCCTGTAATCCCAGCACTTTGGGAGGCTGAGGTAGGTAGATCACATGGTCAGGAGTTTGAGACTGGTCAACATAGTGAAACCCCATCTCTACTAAAAATACAAAAACTTAGCTGGGCATGGTGGTGGGCACCTGTAATCCCAGCTAATCAGGAGGCTGAGGCAGGAGAATTGCTTGAACACAGGAGGCAGATGTTGTAGTGAGCCAATATCAAACCATCTCACTCCAGTTTGTTGTCATTGGGTGACTCTTTCTCAAAAAAAAAAAAAAAAGATAAAAAATAGTACACTTATAAAGGGGACATACCATAAGTGGAGTTTATAGGACCTGAAGTTGCTCTGAGTGAGTCAATGAATGAGTCATGAGTGATATGACGGCCTTGGACATTATTATACACTACTGTAGATTCTAAACATAGTATACCTAGGCTACAGTAAATTTATTTAAAATTTTTTCTTTTTTCAATAATAAATTAACCTACTGTAACTTTTTGGCTTCATAAACTTTTAAATTTTCTTAACTTTTTGACTATTGTAACATAGCTTAAAATACAGAGATACTGTACAGTTGGATAAAGTATCTTTTCTTTTTATATCCTTATTCTACAAGCTTTTTTCTATTTTTTTATTTTTATAGATTTAGGGAATACAAGTATAGTTTTTTTCACATGAATCTATTTTATGGTGGTGAAGTCTAGGCTTTCCATGTAACTATCATCCAAACAGTGTATGTTGTACCCAATAGGTAATTTCACATTCCTTACTCCTTTCTCTCCCTCTCACCTTTTGGGATTTCCAGTGTCTGTTATTCCACTCTCTATGTCCTATGTCCATGTGTATACATTTATTAGCTCCCACGTATAAAGGAGAACATGTGGGGTTTGACTTTCTGTTTCTGAGTTACTTCCACTGAAGAAATACACACACACACACACACACACACACACACAACATACAGGTATACACGCACTGAAGGTATATATACACATACACCATGAAATACATTTTCTTTATCCAGTCATCCATTGATGGACACTTAGGTTGATTCCATGACTTTGCTACTGTGAATAGTGTGGTGCTGAACATACAAGTGCAGATTTCTTTTTCATACAATGATTTATTTTACTATGGGTAGACACCCAGTGGTGGGATTTCTCGATCAAATGGTAGTTTTCTTTTTAGTTCTTTGAGATAGTTCCATAGTTTTCCATCCATAAATGTTGTACTAACTTACATTCACACCAACAAAATATAAGGATTATTTTTTCTCCACATGCTCACCAACATCTATTGTTTTGTTTTTGTTTTGTTCTTGTTAATTTTTCTAGGCCCCCTCGAAACATGGGAATCTGCTTTTTTTTTTTTGACTTTTTAATAATAGCCATTCTGACTATTGTGAGTTTCATTGTGGTTTTAATTGTCACGTCCCTGATGATTATTGATATTGAGCATTTTTTTATGTTTATTGGCTACTTGTCCTTCTTCTTTTGAAAAATGCCTGTTCATGTCCTCCTTTGCCTATTTTTTATTTTTTAATTTTTTTCAAGCTTATTAATTTGCTCTAGTTTAATGGAAATCACCACGAATAAAATAAGGAAGCTTACAGTTTGATCATCCAACCAATAAGTTAAGAGACTAATCTATAAAAAGGTTGAAACCTAACACCTTTAAACTTTTGACTTCTCTAGCTTCAGACTCACAAATGCACATTCTTATATTGATTTTAAACTTCAGATGTATAGTGTTTGGTCACTTAGACTATTTTAAAAAACAGGACAACAGAAAACTTTCTGAATTTCACCAGACATTTAAACTTTTATTGAAGCTTAAATTGTGGTACAGAAATACATTTCAACTGATTTAAGTCCCACCAACTGAAGGGAGAAATTATGGCATCAAAACATTCCCTCCTTTATCATGTTATGATTAATTTAGATGACTATTTAAAGTTCTCCTTTTTCTAGGCTTTGTTCCATACAAATCTTGCAATTCTAATTTAACATTAAAATTCTTAAATCTATTAGAAAAAAAGCAGACCTCAAATCAACAAACATCATCAAATCTATTGTGAGACTGTTCAAAAACAAAATCCATCTTGAGCACTGGTCTTCAAAA
>CAUYLG010026605.1:0-64172 GCA_963573385.1 Cacajao melanocephalus
TAAAAAAAAAAAACAAAAAAAAAACAGAAATTGTAATTTTTGTCTCTGACAAAATAGACTTTAACAGTAACAAAGACTAAAAGAAACAAAGAAGGATATTACATAATGGTAAAAGAATCAACGCAACAACAGGAGTTAATGATCATAAATATACATGCACCCAATATAGGAGCACCCAGATACATAAGACAAGTTCTAAATGACTTATAAAGAGACTTGGACTTCCACACAATAAGGGCGGGAGATCTTGACACCACATTGTTAATATTCGATGGATCAACGAGATAGAAAATTAATAGGGAATTTAGAACTGAATAAGTAAACTTAGTGAATATCTATAGAATTCTTCATCCCAGGTCTCCAGAACATACATTTTTCTCAGTATCATATTACACCTATTCTGAAAGTGACGATACAATTGGAAGTAAATCACGCTTCAGCATTTGCATAGCATTTCACAGACTTAAATGAAATATTGGTTGGCTGTTTGTTATTTTCTTCCCTTATTCCTTCCTGTCTCTGTTGTTAAATACAATTATCGGCATAAAAGAGGTTTTTAATACCTATTCCTAGATTGTATTCCAGCCTGGGCAATAGAGCAAGAATTCTCTTTTCTCTCCCCCTTTTTTCTTTCTTCTTCTTTCTTTCTCTCATGAAAAAAAAAAGAAAATGCATCTGAACCCCTCTGGGCTTGTGTTTGTGTGTGTGCAAAATGGTGGGGTGAAGATTTCAAAAAAAAAAAAGAAGTTATTATATAGCAACAAAAGTTGTTAGAGCAAGTCAAGGTGCGTGAGGAGTTTGTGCTTCTCTGTGGAATCCCCGGTGGTCTGATGCGAAGACACCATCCTTCTCCTTCCTGCCTGTGTGTGGACGTGACGTAGGATCACGACAGTCCCCCTCAAACACATAGTTTATGTTTCTCAACTACTTTAACACCACATTTTAATATTTAAGGTGAGCGTACACCATAACTGTGTTTTATAAAGCTCTGTCTGTTTAGGTTAAGGGGAAGGGAAAGAGGCTGATGGGCTTGCTGGCCCCTTAAAAATGGCAATGTTTTTTTGAGCAGCTCACCCTTGAGGTGACATCACAGGAGCAAGTGGCCACATCTCCACTCTCCAGCTAACTTATCCCACTATGAGTTCTGGAAAGATAAATGAACACTGAGGATATTTAAAATACCTCTAAGCAAGGTGACAGACCATGGTGACCTTTCTCCATTATAATTCAGGTCACATCCAGAACTCTACGCTGAGATGATGCCATGAGATTCAAAAGGCACAAGCAGGACATAGATGGGGAAGCAGCCAACGTGGTAGGGACTGATATTCGCTGGGGCTGAACCCATTAACATGCTCCACCACATTCAGAAGGGGTTTCGTCCTTGGCAGAGCTGCCAGGAGTGCAATGCAGCTGTGCATGGGAACTCAATCTCCACACAGCCGCCATCAGTGTAATGCAGCTCTGCATGGGAACTCAACCTCCACACAGCTCCCATGAGTGCAATGCAGCTCCGCATGGGAACTGAAGCTCCACACAGCCGCCATGAGTGCAACACAGCTGTGTATGGGAACTGAATCTCCACATAGCTGCCATGAGTGCAATGTAGCTCTGCATGGGAACTCAAGCTATAGCTGCCATGAGTGCAATGCAGCTGTGCATGGGAACTCAACCTCCACACAGCTACCATGAGTGCAACGCAGCTCTGCACAGGAACTCAACCTCCATACAGCTGCCATGAGTGCAACGCAGCTCTGCATGGAACTCAACCTCCACAGAGCCACCATGGGTACAATGCCCATGGCATGGGCATTGAACCTGTCCCACCAATACTGGACACAGGAGTCAATGTCAGAGTCTGGACCCCATTTCCACAGGCAGCTCAAGGGTTTAGAAGTCAAGCGCTGCCTTGTTTCTTTCCTGCCTGGAGTCATTTCACGTCTCTGAGTTTGCTTCCTTCCTGCAGGGCAACCACTAGCGATAATGTCAAGGAGTGCACTCTAATCATGCTCATTTAATTTTACAACAACACTGAGGTAGGCATTACAAGCATCATTACACCGATCAAAGACAAAAGGCTTAGGGAAGTTCAATAACTTGCATTTGAAACAACATCTATTTGATTCCTAAGCATGACCCCTTCACCACCACCCTCTGCCTTTTCATGAAGTGGAAGTCACTGCCTGTCCTGCCACTCCTCAGAGCTGCTGTGCTCTGACCAGATTCAGGACTACAACAACCAAATAATTTCTTAAAATAATTAGGATGGCTTATTTTAGTAATGCATAGAACAGAAAAACTCATGCATACTAATATCAAAAACTATTTTCAAGAAAGGGAGAGAGAATGAAATCATTTGTATATTTTGTAGCAGATGCAGTTTCTTTAGAGTTTGGCATCTAGGACAAAATAGGGGAAGCTATATGCAATGTACTTGGGGGAAGCTGTATGCAATGTACTTCTTCTCAACAGCAGAGGAAAGAAATCTAACATGTTTGTTTAGAGAAGAGAAACAGAACAAACTCATTCTGCTCTCGAAGGAACTGAACCAGCATTTTCAAGGTTACAGTGGTGCTCTTCAGAACTCTACATTACGTAAAACGTACTGGTCCCTAATTGGTTTCTGTGCTCACTACACCAGAACTGAATTCTGTCATATGTATAAGCAGCTGAGCTAATTGTTTCAGAGTCATGATCTCTGCAAAGGGCCAGATCACTGAGCTTTCAAATGATTCTCCGGAAAGATCAATGGCCCCAATATCAAATTTGGAAGGAATTTTATTGAAAGTGATTAATTGGCAGTCCAGACCTCTTGTAGTGCCTGGTGATGTTGAGTCGTCTTCACCAAGACCCCGTCCTTTGGCTGGAAGTGGAATATTCCAGCCCAGGAGAGGCCAGCCTTCATACTCCAGTCTCACATTCATTCAATGAGCATGTGTTCTGTACCTGCTGTTGAGACAGGTACACGCCCAGCCCTGCACAGATGCCCCAGATACCAGTGATCCCGGAGGAGGGGCACCGGAAACAGAGTGGAGCCCAGCGTGATGATGTAGCAGAGAGACCAGCGCCAGGAACGGAGTGGAGCCCAGCGTGATGATGTAGCAGAGAGACCAGCACCAGGGTTTACCGAGCAATGGTAAGTACAGGTACTCTTAGTCTAGCGTATGAATTACTCCATGGAATCTCTGTGACACCTTTATGCAGAACATGTGAATATTCCCACCTTACAGATGGGGAAACTGAGGCACAAAGTGCATCAGTAACTTAATGCCCAACAGGTGGTAGCCCCTTGAGTCTGAGTCCAGACTTTTATCCACATGGCCCCTGAGTATGGAGAGCAGCTTCTCAGAGAAAGCAACACTAGACCTCTCTGGAGGATGCACGGCTAAGCCCTGGCCATGTGCGACATTTGAGGGGAATGCAGGTGGCACCATGAAGGCTGCTGTCTGCACAGACTCGCCAGCCACCCGGAATGCCAGGCGCACGTAGCTTGGAGGGAGGCTGGGTGAAGAGTGTGGCTACAGATCCTACATGGCACTGGGCCCACAATAGGCCCCCGAGTACACGGACCCAAAACAGTGCCCCAAATATACTGACCCACCAGAGTGCCCCCAATACAAAGACCCACAACAGCACTTTGAGTACACGGACCCATGACAGTGGCCGGAATACATGGACCAATGACAGGGCCCCAAATACATGGACCAAATACATGTCCTTGAGTACATGAACCCATGACAGCACCCCAAATACACAGACCCACTACAGGGCCCTGAATATATGGGACCCACGTGAGACTCCCAACGTCTCTTTCAACAAATGAGAAAGTAAAAACAAAAACGCGATTCATTTTCTTCCTGTTATAAAATAACCTATAATTCTAGAAAGGGTGGAATATCAGGAAAAAAAAAAAACACCCAGCTTTTTAACTGGAATACATTTAGTTTAGTTTTTTTTTTTCTTAATCTCACCACATGGCCTTCAACCCCCCTTTTCTTACTTTGCTGCAGGACAGTGAAAATTTTATCACACTTGCTTACATCCTTGAGCCAGAGTTTAGAACCCACTGCTGGAAGCAGTGAGCTTCACAAGGCATTAATGGATTTCTTAAAAATAGATTTATTGTTGTGGGGTGAACTGTGTTGTCCCAAAATTTATATGTTGAAGCCCTGACCCTAATATGATTGTACTTGAAGATGGAAGTTTATAGAGGTAATTCAGGTAACGTGAGTTCACTAGGGTGGGCCCTGACGCAATCTGACTGCTGTCCCTCTAAGAAGAGACTAGGACACAGACGGCACAGAGGGAGGAGCCTGTGAGGGAGAAGACAGTGTCTGCACGCCCAAGGGGGAGGCCTCGGGGAAACCAGGCCTGCCACTGCCTGGGTCTTGGACTTCCAGCCTCCAGGAGTGAGGAAATGCACTGGTCTTTAAGCCAGCCCATTCTGTGGTGCTTTGCTTGTGCAGCCTAAGTGGATTCACCTGGTAATTTTATGCAAAGCAAATAAATGTGCAGCCTTGAGCAAGGACAGTGGGTGAAATCTTAGTCTCTAACCTGGTAAGCTCTCTTGTTCTCTCCATCCTGCAGCCATCAGCGCTACACGAGCACCGAAGGCCCGAGTGCCAACACCTCCCGTTCACATGACATTTGCAGGCATTATTCTGTCAGTGTAAGATGGGACCCGTTTCATCTATGAATGAACCTGACACAACTGTGAATGGGATGTCAGTGAATTTGGGTCTCCTCTGCCCCGTGTTCCTGTACGCCTGCCCTCAGACAGAGGGAGTGCCCGGCATGTGTCACCCGGCAGGGAGCTGGCACCTGTGACAGGCAAGGGAGGGCTGAGCTCCCCCCATCCCTGGAACTGGGGCATCACCCCCTTTGTCATAGGCGGGCGTGCTGGGAAGATCTCATGGCACAGCCGGCGTGAAGCCCACAGCACGGGCCCGCCGCCCTGGAGAGGCTGCCGTTCCACTGTGGTGCCCATCGGAGCCTCTAACAGCCCTCCCCATCTGCAAACTTCTCTGCAAGTCAACTGCAGGGGTCATCTCCCAATTTTTATCAAGGAAAAACAGCATGTGCATTTACTTTATGTGCAGTAAAAGGTTAATATTGCCAAGAAACATACGGTCCTGACCAGCACCTGCGGGGGGAACCTGTGAGCCTTTGGGGCATCCTACCTAAGAGAGTCTCTGCTCACCTGGGCCCTGGGCCATGTGGCACTAGTTTTCCCTCTGAGAGGGCTGCAGACTGGGCATCTAGGTTCAGTCACTTGAGCACCCCAAGCCTACATGACAGACCCCAAGAAAACCCCAGGACACAGGCCTGTGGGCAACCCCGGCTGGCGGTCTATGTGAGTCTTGTCACGTGTCACTGCTGGGGAGTAAGCACTGCCTGTGTGACTCCATGGGGGAGGCACCTGGAGGCTGAGGCCTGGCCCCTCCTGAGCCCTGCCTGGCACACCTCTCCCCATGGCTGATGTAATCATGCCCTTTTGCTGTGCTAGACCATGACTATGCACACTGCTTTTCTGCAACTTTCTGGCATATCCTGAGCCTCCAGGGGGTCTTCTGCCCACCTGGTGAATAACTAAGCATCATCTACTAAGGACTGGGCAAGGTATGTGTCTCAGTTCATGAAAATATGAACAAAGAGTAGAGAAATTAATGTGGCAAGAATAGATTTCTCAGTAATCTCTGCGGTCCCAGCACCCAGCCCCTAGACATGAGCATATGCCAGAGCCTCACATTTATAGAGAAAGAGAAACAGCTGATGGCTGGCACCTGGTCTCATGACAAAGATGGCCGAAGGCAGCTTAGGAGGAAAACAAAAGGTAAGGGAAAGAACGGCGACTTGGAACCTAGAAATATGACACTGACCTAACCATGGGAAGAAACGGCAGGCACCACGTGACTCTTTCTGGCACTTGGACAAGCACACTATATTTTACAAGCTTGTTAATTTTCATTTTGAAGTTCTGTTTAGTCACTTCCAATTAATGTTAAGAGAGGAATATAAAGTTAGGGATGAGAAATAGCTGAAAATTCAGCATTCGCGAGTGATAAAGCCCTTGCTGAGATGCCAGCGCAGCGCACAGCCCGGCTTTTGCACTTGTAGATGTCAGGAATCACAACTTACCACGGAGACCTCCAGACATTCCAGGCCCATCTGACAACCGAACCAAACCAAAACTGAAAACCAGCCCTGCACACTGAATTTCCTAGAAATCTATGAATTTTACTCAGTAATGCTCAGAAAATCGTGTACCAGATAGCATGACCACCAGTCACCACCCCAGCTTTCACGGTGGACAATTCTTCAGCCATACAGCGACTTTCGTTTTCTATTTATTCATCCACAACTTTACTGAGCAACCACAGAACACACTGAATGATCATGCAACATGGATCCACGCAGGAATGACACAGGCTCCTCCTGGAGCTGCTCTCAGTCCCCAGGCGGAGACAAAGGCATCTACAGCAATGAGGAGGAAGAGAAAGGGGCAGCTACCTGCAGCAGATGACGCCTGTGTGGGACCCTGCAGGACAAGGAGTGGAGGACACTGAGCACTCCCCTCTCTCCTGGCCCTCCCACCTGCCCTTCACCTGCCCTCTCATCTGACACTCCCACCTGCCCCTCACCTGCCCTCTCACCTGACTGTCCCACTTGCTCCTCACCTGCTCTCTCACCTGGCACTCTCCACCTGTCCCCTCTCATCTGGCACTTCCCACCTGCCCCTCACATGTCCCCTCATCTAACTCTCCCCACCTGTCCTCTCCCATCTAATCCTCCCCACCTGCCCCATCACCTGGCCCTCTCACCTGCCCCTCCCCACCTGTCCCCTCTCATCTGCTCCCCCTCACCTGCCCTTTACCTGCCCCCTCTCACCTGCCCCTCCCCACCTGCCCGCTCTCACCTGCCCTCCCTACCTGTCCCTCCCCACCTGTCCCCTCTCACCTGGCTGGGCCCCACCCGGATGTGCGCAGCTGCTCGGTAGAGATGCAGCAGCCAAGTGAGTGTTTGCCCATCCCACGTCCTGCCAGGTGTGGGCACTTGCGTTTCTCTCCACATTATTCTCACTCCTCCGTGCTGAGGCTGTTGTGGCCTACAGGCATCCTCTACCACTGTGCGCCAAATCCACGAATGCCTGTGGACAGGTCATGTGGTTTATAGAAATCGGATGGGCAAGTGGGCACTTACAGTAAGGAGAGTTTAAATGTATTTCATGACAACTTGAGGGGGAAGTTAACGAAGTGCTTCATTAATGTGATTATTACTAATTACTATGATGGATTACCACTAGTTTATTATAAAACACACACTTGAGCCTAAACTAAAATTCTCCTTGTGGTTTATCCAACTAACTGCATCAAAACTAAAACCTGAAGCTACCTATGGAAGGATATTTTTCTGTCTATAGATGATTCTGTTGGGCAGAAAGTATTTAAAGAAATGTTACATATATAGTCCTTACCATATAACACATCACAATGTATTTATAATGTAACAATAACGAAGCACTCTATGCCACTAAGTCCCAATACCACAGGTGGCAAACCGTAACAGTTTTTTTGTGCTACACCTGGCCCCCTACTTGATTTTTTTAAATAAAGTTTTATTGGTACACATTGGGCACATTCATTTGCATATTGTCTATGGCTGTTTTCCTATGACGACAGTACAGTAGTTGTGACCGAGACCACATGGCCCACAAAATCAAACTATTAACTCTTTGGCCCTTCACAGAAAAGGTTAGCTGGACTGTGCTCTGTACCATTTTATAACAACAAAGTGGGTCAACATTATGTGAACTACAATATATTGTGTATAACTTAAAATTGGAAGACCTCTCATATAACACAAATTAAATGCATCGTTTGTGAGATCCAGCAATTCACTAAATTGCTGGAAATACTATGTGAGGTTGGGAGGTTTGCAATCCAGTCTCTGGTCTGCCTGAAGCAAGTCACTTAAAACTTCACAACCTGGCCAGGGGCGGTGGCTTATGACTGTAATCCCAGCACTTTGGGAGGCTGAGGTGGGTGGATCGCTTGAGCCCAGGAATTTGAGAAGCCTGGGCAAGCAACATGGTAAAACCCCATCTCGACAAAAAATCAGCTGGGCGTTGTGGCACCCCCTGTGGCCCCAGCTACCGGGGGAGCTGAGGTGAGATCATCACCTGAGCCCAGGAGGTCGAGGCTGCAGTGAGCAGAGATCACATTACTGCACTCCAGCCTCGGTGACAGAGAGAGACGCTGTCTCAACAAAACAAAACAAATCAGAACAAACACAACAAAACAAAACCTCAGGACCTCAATTGCTTCACCTGCAGGCTAGAATCCCACAACACTCCCATTGATTTTGGCTCCGAAGAGTGATACACCCAAGTTCTGTAGGCCGTGACCTTGGCAGTGTGCCAGGACCTGTGGACGGGGGGACCCTGTGGACAGCATTCTCACTGCAGCCAGGAAATGACACCTGTCAGCACACCACACCGTGTTCACGTGCCCGGTGACGGGAGACACCAGAGGGTCAGGGGCTCATCTCTGTTTCCCTGGGAGCCTCTCTGGTCAAGACAGTCCACAATTTCATATTTACTTGCAAGGATTCTGGGGAAAAACAGAACTAACTTTTGTACTGGGTCAGCAATACTCATCTCCTTCCCATCTCTGATTTTTTCGAGACATGGCTTCAACTAACTCATCTAGCCCATACTGTATGCAGAACTGCTGATGCGAGTATTCCGTTAAATATACCTATATGCATTTCAGAGAGGAGTGATTTATGAAGCTAATGCTCAATAACAATTTGGCTATGAAGAATTTCTGGGTAAGAACTATCTAATAAAATTAAATGTACCGCAAAAAGAAAGTATGCCAAAAGAACTCTGCGCAACTCTGTTGAAAAATGCTGGGGGATACAAAATACACTTATCATTCAAACCAAAGGAGAATATTGGAAAACTCATTTGATAGGAATCTCATTTTTTTTAAACTTTGATTTTACATTCAGGGGTACATGTGCACGTTTGTTACATAGGTAAGTTGTGTCATGGGGGTTTGCTGTAGATATTATTTCATCACCCAAGAATTAAGCCCAGTACCCATTAGTTACTTTTCCAGCTCCCCTCCCACCTCCCACCTCCACCTCCCATAGGCCCCAGTGTGTGTTGTTCCCCTCTATGTGTCCATGAGTTCTCATCATTTAGCTCCTCCTTATAAGTGAGAACATGCGGTATTTTGTTATCTGTTCCTGCAATAGTTTGCTAAGGATAATGGCCTCCAGCTCCATCCATATCCTTGCAAAAGACATGATTTCATTCTTCTTGATGGCTGCATAGTATTCCAAAGTGTATATGTACCATATTTTCTTTATCCAGTATCCACATTTAGGTGGATTCCAGGTCTTTGCTACTGTGAATACTGTTGCAGTGAACACACATGTACATGTATCTGTGCATGTAACAGATGGATTTCTATTTGTTTGGGCATACACCAAGTAATGGGATTGCTAGGTCGAATGGTATTTGTCTTTAGGTCTTTGAGAAATCGTCACACTGTCTTCCACAATGGCTGAACTATTACCACACCAACACTGTATAAGTGTTCCCTTCCCTCCACAACCTTACCAGCATTTTGACTTTTAAGTAATCACCATTCTGTTATATTTTGACTTTTAAATAATCGCCATTCTGACTGGTGTGAGACGGTATCTCATGGTGGTTTTGATTTGCATTTCTCTAATGATCAGTGATGCTGAATTTTTCTTCATACAATTGTTGGATGGATGGATGTCTTCTTTTGAAAAGTATCTGTTCCTGTCCTTTGCCCACTTTTTAGTGTTTTTTTGTTGTTAATTTGTTTAAATTCCTCATAGGTGCCAGATATTAGACCTTTGTTGGATATATAGTTTGCAAAAATTTTCTCCCATTCTGTAGGTTGCCTGTTTGCTCTGATGATAGTTTCTTTTGTTGTGCAGAAGCTCTGTAGTTTAATTAGATCCCATTTGTCAATTTTTGCTTTTGTTGCAATTGCTTTTGGTGTCTTTATCATGAAATCTTTGCCAGTTCCTATGTCTTCCTATTGCCTAGGTTGTCTTCTGGGATTTTTATAGTTTTGGGTTTTACATTTAAGTCTTTAATCCATCTTGAATTAATTTCTACATATGGTGGAAGAAATGGGTCCAGTTTCAATCTGCTGCATAAGGCCAGCCAATTCGCCTAGCACCACTGATTGAACGGGGAATCCTTTCTATAAAACAAAGTATTTGAATGCTTTTCTCACGTTAAGCAAGGTCACATGATACCAGTTGTTTGTACAGCTTCCTGTCAATATGCATATATTTTGTCTTTGAATCATGGGATCCCGGAGATAAAAAAATAAGTTCCAACTTTGTTTATTATCAGAGCTTATCCTACAGAATTCCTTTCAGCAGTGCTGAGTGATCACCCTCCTTGCTATTTAGAGTATCTGGACTAAGGAGCACACAATGCAGGGCAGATGGCTCCTCCACCTTGATGTGCCAGGGCGAGACTTTGCCTGTGAGACTCTGGATCCCCCATGAAACGAAGGTCACGATGGTTAACAGCATGCACAGGATTAAACGAGATAATGCACGTGGAGCTCCTATCATAGATTCCACATCAAAAAACATGGAAAAAATAATCCATACTGAGAAGTCATGAGGACTACCTATGTGACACTGAAGCTTTTCCCTGCTGAGGGCACCAGGGGACAGCACTATGGTTTCAGAATGGAGCTCACCAAAGCAGAGTCCCTGTATGCCTCCGTCACACCTCCAGGCTCCCCAGGCTGTCCCAGGCATCACCTTCTCGCTGATGCCTCACTGAGGTCACTGCCTTCCCTCCCAGGTCCTGACATGGCCATGCTCCCTGTGTAGTGTCCACAGGGCGTGTGTCCCATTCCATAACGTGTCCCAGCTCACTCTCTCCCCATTATGGGACTGTATGCTCCTGATACTGTACAGAACATATCTATAGGTTTTGGTTTGTTTTTAGATTTTTTAAATGAAGGCATAATTCAGATATAAAATTCACTCTTTCAAGGTTTACAATTTGGTAGTGTTATATATTCACAAAGGTGTGAATATATAACAGAATCACTACTATGTAATTTCAAAACATTTGCATCACCCCGAAATAAACTCTGTATCAATCAGCAGTTACTCATTCCTTCCTGTCACCAGACCCAGGCAATTCAGTTTCAGTTTCTATAGACTTGCCTGTCCTGGACATTTCATATAAATAGAATCATGCTGTAGGTGGACCCGAGTCTGGCTTCTCTCATTTCACATAATATTTGTATCTGAGTGTGGCGTGTGCTCCATTGGATGCACAGACTGCATTGTGTTTATCCATTAGCCAGTGGATGGGCTAATGGGGAAACTTCCTGCCATTTCCATTTTCTGGCTGAACAATGCTGCTGTGGACACTTGTGGGTGAGTTTCCATGTAGACATATGTCTTCATTTTTCTGGGATGAATGCTTAGAAATGCACGTACTGGTTCATAAGGTAACTCTCTTTTTGTGGAATTGCCAAACTAAAGCATGTGGCAGCACCATTTTACATTCTCATAGGCTGTATCTGAAGGGCCCAATTTCTCCAGTCCTCACCAGCACCTGTCATTGTCCACTTTTCAGTGACAGCCATCTTGGTGGGACTGCAATTGTATCCCACTTTGGTTTTGATTTTAAGTTTCGTAATGACTCATGATGCTGAGCTTCCCTGTACTTGGCGGGACATTTGTAGGCCTTCTTTGGAGAACTGTTTATTCAAGTCTTTTGCCTATTTTTAATTTGAGTGGTCTTTTTAATTGAGTTATAAGAATTCTTTACATTTTCCAGACACGAGAGTCTTCTCAGATATCTGATTTGCATACCTTTTCTACCACACTCTGGGTTGTATTTTTACTTTCTAGATTGTGTCGTTTGAAGCACAAAAGATGTCAATTTTGATAAAGTTTTATTTGTCTGGTTTTATCCTTGTGCTCCTTATGCTTTTGGTGTCACATATAAGAAACCACTGCCTAACCATTTTGTGGGGGATGAATTAATGCACGAATCAATGGGGAACCCAAGCATACCATCTTCCTCCCCTTCGTCATCACCACCATCATTACGATCAATCATCAACAGTTTTTTCTTTTTTCTCCCCCATTCTTTTTCTCCTTGTTCTCCTCCCCTTCTTCTCTTCCATCATTACTGTCATCATCACCATCATCATCGCTATCATCATCACTGTCATCAGCATCACCATCATCCTCACCATCACCATCATCACTGTCATCATCCTCACCACCATCAGCCGTACTACATCATGCTCACCATCACCATCATCCTCACCATCATCCTCACCATCACCATCATCCTCACCATCACCAACATCCTCACCATCACCATTGTAACTGTCATCATCGTCACCACCATCATCCTCACCATCACCATCATCCTCAGCCTCACCATCACCATCATCACTGTCATCCTCACCACCATCATCCTTACCACCATCACCATCATCCTCAACATCACCATCATCACTGTCACCATCCTCACCACCATCATTCTCACCATCATCCTCACCATCACCATTACCCTCGCCATCACCATCACTGTCATCATCCTCACCACCATCATCCTTACCATCACTATCATCCTCACCCTCACCATCACCATCATCACTGTCACCATCCTCACCACCATCATTCTCACCATCATCCTCACCATCACCATTATCCTCACCATCACCATTACCCTCGCCATCACCATCACTGTCATCATCCTCACCACCATCATCCTTACCATCACTATCATCCTCACCCTCACCCTCACCATCACCATCATCACTGTCATCATCCTTACCACCATCATCCTCACCACCATCATCTTCACCATCACCATCATCACTGTCATCATCCTCACCACCATAATCCTCATCATCACCATCACCATCATCACTGTTATCCTCACCACTGTTATGCTCACCACCATCATCCTCACCAGTGTCATCCTCACCATCACCATCATCCTCACCATCATATTCCTCACCATCACTGTCATCATCCTCACCATCATCGTCATCATTACCATCACCCTCACCCCATCAACCTCACCATCACCATCATCACCATTATTCTTACCACCATCATCATCACCACCACTGTCATCCTCACCATCACCATCACCATCATCCTCACCATCACCATCATCATCATCACTGTTGGCATTACCATCACAATCCTCACTACTACCATCATCCTCACCCCCATCATTCTCACCATCACCATCACCATCATTCTCACCATCACCATCATTCTCACCATCATCAATCTCACCACCATCATCCTCACCACCATCATCCTCACCATCACCATCCTCACCATCACCATCCTCACCATCACCATCATTCTCACCATCATCAACCTCACCACCGTCATCCTCACCACCATCATTCTCACCACCATCTTCACCACCAACCTCACTACCATCATCCTTACCATCACTATCCTCACCATCACCATCATTCTCACCATCATCATTCTCACTACCATCATCTTCACCACCATCCTCTCCACCATCATTCTTACCATCACCATCATTCTCACTAACATCATCGCCACCATCACCCTCACCATCATCACCACCATCCTCTCCACCATCATCTTCACTACCATCCTCTCCACTATCATCCTTACCATCACCATCACCATCATTCTCACCATCATCATTCTCACTACCATCATCTTCACCACCATCCTCTCCACCATCATTCTTACCATCACCATCATTCTCACCAACATCATTGCCACCATCATCCTCACCATCATCACCACCATCCTCTCCACCATCATCTTCACCACCATCCTCTCCACCATCATCCTTACCATCACCAACATTCTCACCACCATCATCATCGCCACCATCATCCTCACCATCATCACCACCATCCTCTCCACCATCATCTTCACCACCATCCTCTCCACCATCAATCATCACCATCACCACCACCGTCATTCTCACCATCATCATCCTCACTACCACCATCATCCTGACCATCACCATCATCACTGTCATCATCCTCACCATTGCCATCATCACCATTACTCTATCATCATCATCACCACCATCGTCATCCTCACCATTACCACCACCATCATCCTCATCATCACCACCACTATCATCACCACCATCATTATCATCCTCATCACCACCATCATCCTCACCATCACGATGATCACCATCACCATTCTCACCATCATCACCATCATCACCATCAGCATCATCACCATCACCATCACCATCATTATTTCTTCTTCCACCTCCTCTTCTCTCTCTTCTCCTCCCCTTCTCTCTCTTCTCCTCCCCTTCCTCCTTATCATATCACACACTGTCATTACTGTTCACCAATGACTATTCTAGGAACTCGTCACCTCCACTCATCAGTCCCATATGGTCAACAATACCTTCATTTTAGGATGGGATAACTTGTGTTTAGAAAATTTGACTGAATTGCTCAATGTCATTTTGCTAGTAAAAAGCATGTTTTTCCAATTCCAGCATCAACACCTTTTAACTACTCCTTAAATTCCTTTGCAATAAACATAAGGAAAAATGTGTATATGTATTAAATAAATACCAGCTCTTAAATAGTTTATTTAAAATGGGTGAGGAGAGCCCACTGCTTTCACTGGTAAACTGAGAGGTCACTGAATGCATCCGTCTTATTTAAGAGTGAGAAAAGAGTGGCTCAACAGAAGCAAGACGTGAGCCTCCAGGGTCCCCAGCCCCTTCCAGATGCACTGGAGGTGCAAGAGCCACAGGCCAGGCCCCTGTGAATAGTCACTGGGTGACTGAACAAGCTGTGCCAATCCCAGTCCCCAGCCCAGGGCCTTCCTGTGCTGGGAAAGGCTTCCGGCACAGAGTCACACCCATTTCAGTGGCACACAGGAATGCGTCCTCATAATGGATGTCTGTAAAGATGAGGGAAAGAGCCTGGACTTCTGCCTGCCTGTCCCTGGCAGCCTCTGGACGCACCGTGTCTTTCCTCCTCCTCCTCACCACTTTCCCTCTGGCTCTTTCCTTCCTTTCTCTCACCACCCTTCTCTCTTCTTCACTTCCACCCTTTTTTCCCAGAACCAAGGTGCTCATATCTCAGAGTTGCTTGACTGTTTCCATGCTAGCATTGAATCAGCATCTTCAAAATAAATATGGGTAATAAAAATAATCACATTCAAAACCATTCATCGAATACATTATTTAATGCTCAGAACAAATCCACACAAGGGAGGGACCCAGGGGGTCACCGAGGCAGGGAGGACCAGGGTGCTCTTGGATGCAGGGGCCAAGACTGTAGGTGTGGAGGACCAGGCTCCAGACTCGAGACAGCTGAGCACCCAGCACCGCTCAGAGTTTCTGTTGTGATGTTGTCCCTCCTAGGTGCTTGTTACCTTGAGTTTGAAGACAATCCCGGGGCAGTGGGGTTGGGGGGGCTGCTGCACGGCCACTTTGTGTGTGCCATTTTGCACAGGTACCTTTTCACCCAGGGTCTGGGGCCAGCACTGCAGATGTGAACGCTGGGAGTCACACACAGCCCCTTCCTTTCCAGGAGGACCCAGCAACTTTCCCCATGGGGAAAATGAGTGAGATTTCTGTCTCTCTTGGTGGATTATCAGGAATGCCTGGTTTTCTTTTTCTTTTTTTCCTTGGTTTACAGTTCTCTGTTTTTGCCACTTCAGTATTCGCAATCTTGTAATAAGTGGTCCTGCCTTCTCTGGGACACGCCATCTCACCACAGCAAGGGTAGAGGGCTTACTTTGTCCTATGAATATGTGTGTGCACTGGTTCTGTATAAATGATGTGTGTGTGCACTAGTGCTGTATAAATGATGTGTGTGTGCACTGGTTCTGTATAAATGTGTGTGCGCACTGCTTCTGTATAAATGATGTGTGTGTGCACTGGTTCTATACAAATGTGTGTGTGCACTGGTTCTGTATAAATGTGTGTGTGTGCACAGGTTCTGAATAAATGATGTGTGTGCATTGGTACTGTATGAATGTGTGTGTGTGCAGAGGTTCTGAATAAATGTGTGTGCGCACTGGTTCTGTATGAATGTGTGTGTGCACTGGTTCTGTATAAATGTGTGTGTGTGTGCACAGGTTCTGAATAAACATGTGTGTGCACTGGTTCTGTATAAATGATGTGTGTGTGCACTGGTTGTGTATGAATGTGTGTGCACTGCTTCTGTATAAATGATGTGTGTGCAATGGTTCTGTATTAATATGTGTGAGCAATGGTTCTGTATAAATGATGTGTGTGTGCACTGGTTGTGTATGAATGTGTATGTGCACTGGTTGTGTATAAATGTGTGTGTGCGCACAGGTTCTATATAAATGTGTGTGTGCAAACTGGTTCTGTATAAATGATGTGTGTGTGCACTAGTGCTATATAAATGATGTGTGTGTCTGCACTGGTTCTGTATAAATGTGTGTGCACACTACTGTATAAATGATGTGTGTGTGCATTGGTTCTGTACAAATGTGTGTGCACACTGCTTCTGTATAAATGACGTGTGTGTGCACTGGTTATGTATGAATGTGTGCACGCACTGGTTCTGTATAAATGTGTGTGCGCACTGGTGTACAAACGTGTGTGTGCACTGGTTGTGTATGAGTGTGTGTGTGCACTAGTTCTGTTTCAGGCTGTCTTTGGGGGCCTAGGATGAAGCTGGAGAAAAAGCACAAAGCTCCAGCTCTAGAGGTACCTGATGCCTCCTGAACACCATGCGCAGCCCTGGCTCTGGCACACTTTACTCCCCTTGGTTTCCTTTTAGCTGCTTTTTCTTATTTATCTGAAACTTGTTTTATTGCACACAATAAATCCATCCGAGCACAAGGAAGGACATAAATAAACATGGCAATGAAACACATAAATCATACTCAGGGGTCCCTGGGCGTCCTGTGTCCTTCAGACAATATGTGTTCTTCCTGGATTGCTTGTGGCTCTTTCTCCATCCATCAAACTCCTACCCATCCATCACAATCAGTCCAAAATGTCTCTGCTTCCTGAAGCTTCCACCCAGCACCCCCACCCTACCCTGCCAACGATCGCACTCCTGCTCTGAGTTCATTCAACAGATGGCACATCTTTCTGGGGCCTCACGTCCGATGCTGCACTGTAATTACGACCCATTCCCGCACAATAGGCTCCCTGTCCCGATCGGTTCTCAGTCTCTGGACAGAGTGTAACGCCAGCCCATAGCACACACTCGTCTGTACTGCTGAGTGTGAACAGCACTGTCTCAGAGTGAAAATGCAATGCCAAACTTCATTTTCTAACCCCTTGTCCACGGCGGCCAGTGGAACATAGTATCTCTAGCAGCACCCTCATTCAGGCCACCCTAGAGTCCAGTCTTCTGGTGACGGCTGGTTTGGAGCTCAACACCGCCTGACAGTTTAGGTGTAGGCTGAAGGAGAAGGACCACACCACTCCTGCCTTGTCACACCCTAGAAACCCAGAAATTCTGGGCAGTGACTCACCAACCACATCCTGGATGAGGAGTTCCCTTCTACAGAAACACCAGACTGTGGTTCCTAGAACTAAGTGTTCCTTCAGGTTTGTCCTGAATTTCCAGACAATCCAGGACCAGCTACAATTAACTTAGATGCTTATAGGATTTCTATGTTTTCCAGAACTAACGGAAAGCCCTGTGAGGGCTAGGTCCTGGGTGCTGCCTGACGGGAAATGGTGAACTTGTCCCACCACAGCGAGGGCCCAGGCAGGGGGAGCAGGCGAACATTCAGAGGAAAGAGGCAACAGAGGCAAGAGGGGGTGTCCTTGAGGCAATTTCGTGTTTCTACACCACGTCAACACATGCGTCATGTATTTATGATGTTACATTACGGCTTCTGGGTGGTACGAGAAATAAATGCCATGTGGTGCCACAGAAGGCACATGACCTGGCTGCTGTGGTGTCTTTAACCTGAAGGGCCAGGAATGCTGATGAGGAAACCACATGGGTTGTTCCACTGGAGTCCACACACGGCCCACGTGGACACATCTCTGCACTGGGGTCGAAGGCAGGTGGGCAAGGGCCCGCTTATCACACTCACATCCACATACTTCCTCACTGGAAGCTGATTTATGAATCGCACCAGTGGCTTTCACAGAAGATTTAGAGGAACTAAAAGTAGACATGAGAAATCCATAGCACGTTCCCATAGCACATATTTACAGAAAATTCACGGAGCCCTTCAAGTATTCACCATTTCAATGTGGGTGGTTTTGTCGTCATTTTGAGTGGGTGACAGGTGGATGAGGGCCGATGCCCTCATCATAGTGCTGGCTCTCTGGGAGCTGCCAGGGCTGCATGGGGCAGCAGCTGCTGACCACCATGGCTTCTCAGCATGACCAGCTCAGGTGTGCCACTAAAAGCTGTTGATTTCCATCACAGAAAACATTTCCTTTGCTTTCAAGGCAGCCCATCAGAACTTCTGGAACAGCACTGCGGAGCTCTGCGGCTCACCGATGTCACTGCGCCTGTTTCCAGCCCAGGCACAGGCTGCTGTTTAGGGATCACAGGGGCACAGGGGTCTCGGGGTGAAGTCTGAACTCCATGGGCCTTCGTAATGCAAGGAAGCTGCTTCCCCGGCCATGGTGCTCTCAGCTGCAGAGCGCGTGGCTTCCGCCGTGTTGGCTCCTGCACCGCCACATCTGCGCCTTCAGCAACCCAGGGCCAAGCCCTGGAGTGGGAGGCAGGAATATACACCTGGGATCTGAGTCTCCATTCCACCTGCACTGCCAGAGAAGTTTGGGTGGAGACGGATCATCCTGCGTCTTACCTCCTCTGAAAGAAAGTCCCCCATTAAAATTGGGTGTGAGAATAGGTGGGAATCGTATCAAACTGAATTTGAGACAAGTCTCACCTGTGCAAGTCCAGACCTGCCTGGAGAGCCTGCAGTTACATCAGCACAGGAACGGCCCATGCCTTTCTCCCTCCTCAGTCGCTGCCTATTAAGAGGACTGGATATGGACTCCATGGATGCTAAGGCAACGGGGCATATGCATGAATAAACCCTGCACGCAGGATATGGACTCCACGGAGGCTCAGGCAACGGGGCGTATGCATGAATAAACCCCGCATACAAGATATAGACTCCGCAAACACTCGGGCAATGGGGTGTCTGGATGAATAAACCCCGCATGCAGGACTCATGGGAGGAGAAACGGGGTGTGAACCCCTGTCCATGGAAGAGCTCACAAGAAAACATCGCGACTTAAGACAGTCTGATGGCGGGATGGGAAAGTGTCAGAAATGACGAGATCACAGTCCGATAAATGAAGACCTGAACTGACATTGGAGGATGACAGCAAAGCCTCTTCAACCTCTGCTTCTTCCTCCCTGGGAAGGCACAGGCTGCACCCCAGTCCTGCTTGTCCCCATGTCCTGAGAGGACAACAGCAAAACCTCAACCTCTGCTTCCTCCTCCCTGGGAAGGGACACGCTGCACCCCAGCCCTGCCCATCCCGTGTCCTGAGACTCCAGAAGCCACACCCTGCACGGCCCACCATGGGCTCTGGTCGTCCTGGCCGGGGTAGCCATGGGTTTCTCCTCCCTCCATCTGTGCAGTGTGGAGGAGGCAGTCGCAGAGGCTCTGGATGGTCCCTGATCTCTCTCCTTGTGATTGCACCTGCAGTCAGGGGTCCGTCTGCTTAGGAGGAGCAGCCCCCGGGAGGCATGAAGATCCTGACCTTCTCCAGAACCATCTCTTTCAATGCTCCAGAGGAGTCACACAGCTGCCTCAGCCCTGGTGCTCCACACCATGGGAGGAAGGTGGCCGGTTATGAGGGGCCCACACGCCCTCAGAAGGAAGTGGGCTTGCTGCTGGGGGCTCTGTGAGGAAACATGGGCAAGGTGATCCCACTCCCAGACTCGCCCAGCACTTTCAACACGTGAGTCTGCTGCACCCAGCAGGAAGCGAATGTGTCTTCACACATTCCAGCCATGCTGATTTTATGCCCGGCTACAAATGGTCCAGGACCCTACAGAGCTACCTGCAGCCTGGATGGCTTTGCCTTGCTTGGGGTGTGAGAGGCGAGGCTGAGCTCACCAATGACTCAGAGGTGAATTCCCAGTGCTCCTTGAGGCTGCAGTCCGAGCCTGTGGGGGCCAAAGGCCAGTCACGTGGACTTGGGGCCTGGAGGAGATGACTGTGCTTCTCAGATCATGTGTGACAGCCAGGGGCAGAGAAGCCTGTGATGCCTGTGTGTGTCTGTAGGGGTATTCACACACTGACACACACGTGCAGATATGTGCACACAGACATCTATACACTCACACACATACACATACACATGCATATGCACTCTCTCACACACACAGCCCATCACAAGCTCACAACATATATAAATGCAAATACACTCACATTCGCTCACACATACATGCACACCCCACTTCTACACCAGGACACTTTGGCTGGAGCAAGGGAGGGCGGCTGTCAGGGAAGGGCTGCGCCAGGCCACAGAGACCCTCACAGAGGCCTGCACCCCACACTTGTTCACCAGCAGAAGGAAGAAGGCGCCAACACCTGCTTTCAGCCCTGGCCCAAACTGGGGCTGTTGGGGGGTTGGCAGGAGGTGGCTGTGCCCTCCCTGGTGGCTCCCTAGGGATTGTTTGCTGACACACGATCCCCACAACCCCAGCACTGGCCTAGCGGGAAGGTTGCAGGCCTGAGAGGAGGGACCCACAGCCGCTCTCCCTCTGCCCTGTTCACAGATCCAGGAAAGGTGCACGGATTCACACATATCTGAGAGACGTGAGACAGGGTGTGCCCAGGCCATAAGCAAAACAAGATACATTCCTTGTATAAGTGGGTCATCTTTCACATGACTGGGACATTTTTACCACGTGTGTCACATACCCAGGATGGTACCCCCAAAC
Organism: Cacajao melanocephalus; assembly: GCA_963573385.1. Taxonomy (NCBI): domain Eukaryota; kingdom Metazoa; phylum Chordata; class Mammalia; order Primates; family Pitheciidae; genus Cacajao; species Cacajao melanocephalus. The sequence continues at coordinate 20,952 of CAUYLG010026605.1, forward strand.
TGATATTAACACAAAACAAACATCCAAGAAAAACAGAAGACAGATTATATCATCACATACTGAGATGGCTGAACAGCAAAGAGTCTAAACGCAAAAAGAGTTTACGAAGAGTGTCCAGGTCCCTGCCACCCCCAAATCATCAGAAGAGAGTTCTCGGGGAAGGAGTCTGGTGTTTGTCCAGCATGCTGTCTGGAAGGAGGGCAGGTTTGTGAGCGGGAGGGAGGGACACGTTTCAGGCTCGGGGCTGTAGGAAGGGCTTGCGACCTTCCCGCTGCTCCACCCTGGGCTATGAAGTGGGTGTACGAGGAGATGTGCAGCCAACCAAGCAACCAGTGTAACCTCAGACACGGTAACGCTGAGGACCTCCGAGGGAACTCACGGCCTTACTTACGGCACACAGTGTGGCTTCGATGCGCACATCAGTGCCACATCGCTGGATTTCTCCCTTTTGAAGAAGAACCCACTTTCACCAGTGCACTGTGATGGCCATTTGATTATTAACACAGATGAAAGGAAACATTTGTGTGTCCAGCACGTGGCTAAGCCAGCTGGGAGCAGACCCTCTTCCCCGGTGTTGCAGTCTCTTCAGCTCCTGCGAGGCTGCGCTCCCACCCAGAACTCAGTCTCTGGGCGTCAGCACCATGGCCAGCGCCTGCTGCCCCGACCTCCTCACTCCCAGAGCCACACCTCTTGCAGGGCCATCACAAAGACAGGCGGTTGCCTGCATCCCAGCCCTGCCCTTCCTGCTGTCCTGAGAGGACAACAGCAAAACTTCTACAACCTCTGCTTCCTCCTCCCCAGGGAAGGGAGACGCCTGCACCCCAGCCCTGCCTGTCCCCGTGTCCTGAGACTTGAGGCATCATGCTCTGCCAAAAAGGAGGGACCATGACCTGCCACAACCGTGGGACATGGAGCAAAGCCACTTTAATGGACACCCATTCTGTCCATGGGGTCTGCAGCTCACTCAGTCCCAGCCCCAGTCAGACAAAGGGAACCAGACGCAGAGAAGAAGCTCTGGTGTTCTACTGCATGGCAGGACAACTACGGCTCACAGCCATGAGTTGCGCACTTCAGGAGAGCTAGAAGACAAGGTTCTGAAACATCCTAGGCCTGTTTGGCACGAGACACATGGTAGAAAATCCAGCCCCAGCTTGACAGGGCTCAGAGTGGTGCTAATTTGGGCTCAGGCAGGTGCAGCCCAGGCTAAGGCACCCCCAGCCCCAGGGCTCTGCTGTTAGATGGTGGCCCCATGCACAGCTCATGTTCATTCACCTCCGCTACTCCAGGACCCGGTGCAGAACCAGAATGGAGAAGACGCTCAGTAAGTGTCTACTGAATTGAATTTCCCCAAACAGAATCTACTTGTTCCTTGAGCATGCACACACGTGCACACAGATGCAGACACACACTCTCTAAATGAAACAGGAAGAAAGGATAGAGCTGCAAAATTTCAGAAGTCACAAAAATAATATTTTGGTCTAAAATGACCTTCAAAAATGGATCTGGCTGAACGAATTAATTAATAAGACATTGAAAATGGGTATGGATTCTAAATGAAATGCCATTTAATCTCAATCAGCCAGAAATTTGCAGAATGCAGCGTTCACTGGTGCACTTCTGCGATTACTGAGAGTAAACCGTATTCCATGAAACAGTTTCAGAAATGAAAGATACTTTTAAAGATTGACCAAAAGATATTGTTTTTAATCCATAAAGGTTTCTCCAAATCTCTTGAGAACTCAAGGCTGACCTGGGCCCCGTCCAGTCCATACATCTGAATCTGTCACCTTGTGATGACTCTGCTCCCCACGTGCTGTGGTGGTGCAGCTGGGTCATCGTAACGCAGCACACACGTGCCCAGCATGCAGCTCTGCCTCCTGCACTCTATCCAAGGCTGAGGAGCGCCTTCCACGCACAGCTCACCACACAGCCTTCTCAGAGTGTCAGTGCTGCAGAGAATCAGACACTCTGTTCTTCATTGTCTGAAAGCTTCCACCATGTTTCTCAGCAAATGGGCAAATCACTGCAGTGTGCACATGAGCATCTGAGCTCCGCGTTTCTCAGAAACACAGCTCTACGTAAACACCCAAACACACAAGCGGCACCCCAACATTTCCACGGCCTCCCAATATTAGGAGAAGCTCAGGTCATTCTGCTGTGGCGGTTCTGTCTTTACTAAGAGTTTTTAAGAAGAATGAATCGTGATGATGACGAAATTTAAGAATATTAATTGTAAGGCCGGGTGCGATGTCTCAGCCTGTAATCCAAGCACTTTGGGAGGCCGAGGTGGGTGGATCGCCTGAGTTCAAGACCAGCCTGGCCAACATGGTGAAACCCTGTCTCTACTGAAAAAATAATACACAAAATAGCTGGGCTTGGTGGTGTACACCTGTAGTCCCAGCTACTTGGGAGGCTGAGGCAGGAGAATTGCTTGAATCAGGAAGCGGAGATTGCAGTGAGCCGAGATTGTGTCACTGCACTCCAGCCTGGGTGACAGAGTGAGACTCCGTCTCAAAAAAATAAATAAATAAAAAAAATAACTGTAAAAAGGTCCTTGTCACAGAAACAGTCTCAGCCTCACCCATGAAGCCTGAAGGGCTCTGCTCTGTCTCCAGGACTCAAAGACACAAACCAGCAATCCTTGTGGTCTTGTAGAGTCTGAGGGAGATCCATCAGAATTAACTGAAAAGTGGAGAATAGATTCACTGTCAAGTGTGTAATTTTAATTATTAGAACACTACTTGCATGAATATAAGATGTATTCCCCTAAAAAAACCCCTGTAAACAATTACCCTGCACTGCACCTTTGTCACAGGACTGGGCACAAATCTCAGGGGTCAGTGAAAAGTAAAAGTGCAGACCCCTGTGTTATTGAGAAATTATTAAGAATGCCAGGACGTCAGCGGCAGAGCATTCAGCCCAGCACAGGGTCTTCCTGTGTGGCTTGCAGGCAGGGAAGCCGTCGGCCCGTCACTGCCAGGAGGCTGCACGTCTCGGGCCAGCACCACTGGGCACCATGGAGGTGCCGCCCAGAGCACAGGAGCTTTGCACATGTCACAGCAGAGAGTCCCACTTCACCTCCATCCTGTGGGCAGTGTGCCTTTGAAACTGAGAAGCCAGAAGCCTTTCAGCTGGTCAGACACAGTTTGCGTCATTCCACAAACTAAAATGATACACATTTATTATTGGTTCTAACCCACTTGAAACAATGGCTTTTGAGTAAGGTTCAAGCTAATTTCTAGCAGAATGTCATGTTTCTGTTGCTGAGTCTGTTTCACTGGCCGGGTGATATCTGCTTCCACACCAAGCAAGGGAACAATGACCCCTCTAAGGGCCAACACGTCACCCTGTGCGTACCCAGCACAAGCGGGTCACACGGCAGGTCTTCATCTGCACGGTGTGGCCATCTACACGCAAATTCATTCTTTGTATCTTTTCTTATTTTCCATTTTTTACCGGTACATATGCTTTGCCTGAAACTGTCACATAGGAATCATTCAGCTTTATTGTATATTTGGCTTGCATTCTAGTTTCCAGAATTTACTGAAGCACATATTTCTTCCCAGTCTGGAGATTTTGTGTTTCTTCCCGGAGCTGATAGAAAATGAGTGTCCATCTGAAGTCTGGGTTATCCTCTTGGACTTCCAAATACCTCTTACAACACTCAAATGAAGGAATCTCACCGACCCACAAGGCCACGTGACCCTCAGTGAGCATGGCAGAGACGGTCTGCCAGGTAATAGGTCCCACGTGGTAGACACAAACCGCTGGCTCCCGAGCGCGGGCGCCCGGATGCCCTCCTGGGATAAAGGGCGGCTCCGATCCCAGGTCACCGGCCTCACCTGGGAGGCTCACGCTTGCCGTGTCTGTGCCATGCACACCTGAGGCGCACAGGGACAGGCGGCTTTTCCTGTCAATTCTCCCTGAGTCTTCCTCCCTCATGTTTCTTTATAGTTGCGAGAGATTTAAACTTTTTGAAAAGGTCAAGTTCAACTTCTCTGGACCTATTTTCCACAAACTACAGCAAGTAATAACCAAATGATCAGAGGTCTCTAAACCAATAAATAAGGCAAAAGAAGAGATGGAATGATGACTCAGGCATGCATCATTCTGATGAGCCCGAGATACCTGCAGAGACTTATGGCCTAGAGATAAAACCTGCCACAGCCCCCGGGAAGTGCAGGTGTGGAGCCGCGAGGCTGTGAGCGAAGAGGGGACCCATCACGTCCTCCTCGGCCGAGGGATCCTGGTTGGTCACTTAGCTCAGCCTTATCTGTAAAGTTGCAGAGAACTACACAGCAGTGTTAACGTTCTAAACGATGAAACGGTTATGCCATGCAGTACCGGTAGTCAGAGGGAGGGCAGGCTCTGCTCTCAGGAGAGGGTTGGGCTGGGTGGACCAGCGCCCTGCCTGAGGGGCCTGCCCCATTTTCACTATGGAGACTTTTGCTTCAGAATCACTTCCCAGGCCCCAGTTCACCCTCCCAGCCAAGGCCTGGGTCATTGCTCAAGACAGTGTATGTTTGGCTAAAGAGTGCGGCTGATTACGTATACCAGTTTTCCACCCTCTTTGTCACTTTATTTAGACATTTCCACAACATATACACAACGGCAAAAGGAGGACAGAACTGTGAAAATAGGAAATAAATCAGAGTCATGTGAATAAATGAGACACAGAAAGAGCCCTGAAGTTAGTCTCACCAGCTGAAAAAAACAAGAAGACAAAACTAAGGTTCTAAGGTTCCAGCATTGTCCTACAGGTTTTAACTTCCCAAATGGAAAGCTTCTGTTCACTTGACAAGCGTGGACCGAGTGCTCACTGTGTCTGAGTGCCAGAAGTGGCCAGGCTGACCTCGTGCACCCACAAGCACCGCCCTGGCTGGGGGCCTCTGTGCAGGGGGCTTGGAACCCCACCCATGGCGCCTCCCTGTCCCGCTCCCACGGGGTGCACCCCCACAACTGCGCTTTGGCTTCCGCACATACACGCCTTGGACTCATGAAGGCATGCTGCTCGATTCACGCCTCTGCTGTCACCACCCCAGAATTCTTAACAACTTTGTCTTTGCCTCTTGTGTTTTGTGAATGAGGTCCCATGAAACGGTGGCACGTACCCAGGCAGAGAGGACGTGGTGCACTAAAATGCCTGCTCTTCCCACCCTCTATCTGCCCAGCTTCGCAATGTCCTTCGAGCACAGAAGCCCAGGAGGTCCACAATCATGGACCTTCGGCAAGGCTCACAGCGAGCAGAAGGCCGTGCACAGGACGAGCGAGTGGGGCACGACAGCCCTGAGACGCCAGGCTTTGCCTTCTAACCAGACCGAGTTTCCAAAGCTCAAAGGTGGTGATGGCGTCTGAGAAATACGGGCAGCCAGCAAATCCTCACACACCCTTCCCTGCTCAGCTTACTTCCCTGCAATGGCCGACCACCGATGTTGAAGACGACTTAGAAAGAGGAGAGACAGAGTGGCCCAGAGTTCCTCTCCTTTCATTCCTTCCTTACTCAATGGTGAGTCAATGGGAGAGAGTTTTGTTAGAACGCAGCACATGGAGAAGTGGAATTAAGGTACTTGCATTATTTAGTTCAATATTTCCATTGTTCTGGGAAGAACAAAATATATGTTCAACAGTGAAATACAAATTGCCTAATATCAGTGATTCTGCATACAAGTTAAATACTCTATTTTTATTTAAAACTGCTGTCACACAGTATAAAGACAAATGGTAAAATCATGCTAATAGTTTAGACTTTTAATCTTTCATTACTTAAAATATCATTAACGAGCAAATAGTACCATGGCAAGTCAAGAAACCCTGGAAGAAGAAAAAGCCTTTATAGTTTAGTTCATTTTATGGCGTTTTTCCTGCTTATAGAACAGTGCCCATATTTTCATTCTACCCCGGATCCTGAAAACTAGTTGGCTGACCCGGAGACAGAAACTCACATTCCCATGGGCCTTATAGCTCAGTGGGAAAGACAATGATCATACCTGTAGTTACAACTACAACAAAGATTACAAAATAGGAGGAGGAGATGAAAACAGGAGGCTGTGTCTGCAAAGCTACCTCCATGGAGAGTCCTTGCAAAAAACCACCCAAAAGGAGATGAGGACACCATCGATACAGTAATTTAACATTTCATCCATCTCAGAAAAGCAAATTTGAGTTTATCATCTTCTCTTAGCAAACTGTACCAAAGCTGCTTTAAACTCTCTGGGCAATACACGCACAGAGTAATAATGAAAATCTCAAGCGAGCGCTGCTGGAGGTTGCTCTGTGCAAGCTCTGTAGGATACGAAGACACCTCCTTCATCCATTCGGAGGACATCCCTTTTGGATCCCAAATGAAGTAAAAGAAAATGTTAATTAGATGTGATTTGGGCTGAGTTAGCAATTTATGTGGACAAAGTCTATGAAGGATAAATTCACCGAGCACCCCAAATCTTGAAACCATGGGAGACAGTGAAAGCTCACATGACTAGCAGGTAGCTCAAAAATGTGCTACAGCAGCTGGGCTGCAGGGTCGCAGGGCCACACTCAGGCGGAAGAATACCCTGCTGCGGGCAGATGGCTGGAAACACAGCCAGCTCTAACTCTAAGACTGTAAGTTGTTTGGGAACTGCCTTGGTCCAGGAAAGAACCATTGGGCCTCTCGCTCGGGGTCCTGGAATGACTGTCTTATTGCAACGCTGACCATCTCAGGACAGCCTTGCTGAGATGACCATCCCCTACACTGGCTCTGGGGGACTGGGGGAAAGTGTCCCTGCAAAGCTGAATTTTAAACTAACACTGGAAAGACAGGCAGGTGAGTGTTAGGTGAGGTGGAGGCCAAGGGTGCCAGGTGGAGCATCCATTGGTTCAGGTCGAGAGGTCTAAACTGAGAGAAGGACCGGGCATGGGGAAGTACCAGCCTGGCTTAGGATATTTGCCAATCCCTAATTCTCACCCTGAGTCCGCCTCCAGGGCAAGGCTGAGCCAAACAGGTCTGCACGATCCGGAAGACGAGGCATGCGGCTTCCTCCTTTATTCTCCTGCCCTCTGGAGCAAGAAAACAAGTCAGCTCCGGATCTCACGGGACTGCCGAGATGAGTTTCGGTTTAGATGCTGTAATTCCCGCTCCTCTGGTATTTTCGGAAGAAAGACAGGAAAACGGAAGTCGTACCTGCCCGGGTGTCTTGTATACGTTAAGTCCTCAACAGTGAAGGGACTGCTGCGTGGCTGAAAAGACCCAACTCCAGGACACAGAAATTAATCCCAGTCACGTGGAGCTTTTGAGAGGATAACACTTTGTGTCCTTAAATTGCAAACCATGCCGCTTAAGAAAGGCTTTACGGAGAATGGATGTAACACTGGGTCTTGGACAGTTTCACATCTTGAGCGATGTGTTAATGGATAAGGTGATCTCGGGGGGACATGCCTGCTCTGCGTGTGGAAACACGCCACATGAACGCTGGGTAAGAATTTTAGACGGTAACGCACACAAAATCACGTGCAATTTTAAAAGGGCAGCTGAGACATCAATCCAATATTCCAACAGTGCTGTAAAGCCAACTCAGGACACAGTTGAGTCAGGACGGAAGAGGCAGGATGGGAATGTGCTCTCTGAGACACGATTAACGCTACCGTTAGTGAATTACAATCATCGCTCTGTCTTATGGGGCATGGACCATGGTTTGTCCTAATTTAGGAAAGGTTGAATCGTGTTCAAAGCAGCTTAACAGCAAAGAGTTCATATTCAAAATACAGACTTTGGGGTTGTCTTCCACCCCCTGGATGGACACTTCTTATTTCACTAAGCCAGGGCCTAAGGGCAGAACTTCAGCCTTTCCTGCTGGGCGCACACTTTAGCAGCCAGATGAATCTGATGTAAAGAAACAGCAGCTTTTTCCTGAATCAAAACTCCGCATGTTAATCCCATTAAACAACAACTGGGCTGTTTGAAAGAGGCAGAGCATAAATAATCAACAAATAATTAGGAAACGTGATCCATGAAATGCCCTCGTTCCAGCTATGAGTACAGACCCGCCCTCTGCTCAGCGGCTGCTACTGCGGCCCAGCCCTCCGCTCCAGACACCATGTTTAGAGAAGGAAACACGATGTGAAACTCTTCCTTCAAAGAGCCAAATAAAAAGGCATCCTGGGTGGCACAGACGGCGACTCAGTCATCGCAGCAGAGGCAGCGCACGGGTCTCACCAGCAAGACTGCGGTTGTTCTAGGAGGATAATGATGGCCCCAACGAGGCCACAGAGCCTGGGGCATTGCGGCCCACTCGGCATCCGGCATCTGCACCCCAGCCCAGCAGGAACTGCTGCTGCCTGCCCTGCGTTCCAATCCTGGTTCAGCAGGAGCCGCTGCATCCTGCACTGCATTCACACACTGTCCCTGCATTCGAATCTGGATACAGCAGGAGCCACCGCTCCCTGCATTGCATTCAAATCTTGGTTCAGCAGGAGCTGTCGCTGCCCTCACCACGCTCACATGCTGGCACTGCATCTGCACCCTGGCACAGTAGGAGCCGCCGCAGGGGCGGAATGAAGAGCTCCCTTGTCAGGCCTGTCATGTAAACTTACTACCAGGGCCACCCAGGCTCCAAGCCAGCCCCTATTTAGCCACCTTCCCTCCAGAAGGTGTGCATCACGTTTGTTTTAAAAAGCCTTAAAAATTGTGAGCTTAACACTATCAACATTTATTAAGTGCCTATTCCGTTGGGCATGGAAAGACAAAGATGAATTTTAAAAATAAGATGATGACCTACAAGAGGTTCATAATCTACAGAGTGAGGCAGATGATCCAATAATAATACACAACAATGATTACAATAACTATGCACTGTGTCAATGGCACATCACAGAAACCTATACACACAGGAACGTGGAAGAGGAAATGATGAACTCTCCGCTTATCAGAGAAGACCCTGATGCGGCAGAGAGGATTCGATCTGATCCGTGTTTCCCAGGGCAGGAAACGCAGGGAATCATCTTAGGCTGAAGGAACGACACGTGTGAAGTCACACAGGCGGGACACAGCACGCCACGTGGGTACATGAATTTCCACAAATCAACATGTGTGAAGTCACACAGGCGGGACACAGCACACATTTCCACAGAACAACATGTGCGAAGTCACAGAGGCGGGACACAGCACACCTGTGTCAGGACTTTTTATCAGTAGTTCATTGTCATCTCAGGTCTCTGCTAACCTGTAGGCTCACTTACAAAACAAAACCCATTGGAGATTAGAACAGATATAAATTATAATCTCTATAATATAAGTATGCTTTAGGGCTTAAGCTAGATTTTAAACCATGACATAAAATTAAATGTCTGTATTTATTAAATCAGTTTGCTTAGTTGCTCTGGAAGCCGAAGAATGGCTCTGAGAATATTAATTCTACTAATTGAAAATAAAGGAAGAAACTCCTGTTTATCCATAATCCAAATAATCACCAAACACATTCTTTCCCTTAGAATTCTAATTACACATTTTTTCCCGCTTAGAATTCTAAAGTCAGAGAATCACTAAATTTGGATATTATAAATGAGGAACCTGAGTTCTACAGAAATCCATTAGCTTTACACATGTGATTTTAAACATCCTGATAAGAGCTTCAATTCCTTCCTAGTACTAAAGGTGAATATGCAAAACAGTATCCTGATGTAAAACCAATTATCTGCTGAGCTCCCGTGAGCTGTGGAGGCAACTTGGCACAAGACTTAGAAGGCAGAGGCCATGAGCAAGTCTTCCCACGAGAGCCGAGCGGCATGGCGGTCACAGGCTATGCACACGCACATGTGCACGGATGCACACACACAGAGACACGTGTGGACACGGACACATGCACACACATGCATGCACACACAGACACACAGAGACATGTTACACACAGATACATGCACACACATGGACTACACACACACCTGTGCACACAGACACATGCACACACGCAGATGCATGCAGAGAGACACAGACATGCACACGCACAGACATATGCCACACAAGACACATGCACACACACAGATGCATACACAGAGACACACACACACACAGGTGGTGGCACCTCTGGCCTTGGCTGTTGCCACACCGTTCTTGTGGGACTATGGCTTGGGGGAAGATGGCAGGGGGAGCTGGAGAGGTCCAGCCACGTGTGGGATGGGTGTGCACGTGGTGCCCGGAAGTGGCAGCTGGTTTAAAGCAGAGAGAGGCGAGGACGTCGTGTGTGGGGACATCTGCGATGGGTCCCACATGGCCAGAGCTTGGAACGCGTTTGAGAAGTCGACAGAGCTGAGCATGAAGCACCAGGCCGAGCTCAAGCACAGGCTTTGTGTTATTGCATCAATGCAGGAGCCACGGCTCTGCGCCTGGATGTTGCCTGTTCACCCGTCTGCCTGGCTCCTGGTGCCTTCCCAGCCTCGGCAGACCCCCGGGTCCCCCCCGCCCGTCCTTCTTCACCGTGTCCCTTCCTCCCCCTCTTGTCTGGCTCCAGGGTTCAGTGTCATTTGTAGGTTGAAATGCTACTGTTCCCTTGGGTCCTGCTCCTTCCTGGACTCCAGGCATCTCCAGGTAGCTGCCGCCTTGACGCGTCTGCTTGGATCTTTACCAACTCACTAGGCCTCAGGGAGAACCCATGACTTTCCCTGCAAGTCATTTCATCCTCACCCTTCCCATTTCTGGAATCGATGCTGCCTTGACTAACAACTGGATGCTCAGGTCGAACACGGGCAGTGGCCTTTGGCGCTCCTCTTCCTTCCTCACCTCAGTCTCATGGGCTCTGCACATGCAAGCCCAACCACCCCTGAGTTTCTTAACTCCCTGGGCCCACGAAAAAACACCTTTCTCTTCACGTGCACCCATCTTTCGTCTCCTGCCCCGTTCTCCCCACCCCCAGTTACTCCAGCAGCACTTGGCACCTTCAGTAACTCGACAGCCCACTCTGGGTAAAAACGAAGTCCCGGTACACTCTCAAAGGCCTGGGTCCCCCATCGTCCCATCTCTTCCCTCCAGCTTTGTCTTCCGTGGTTTTCCACACTGACCACCGCACTCCAGCAGCCTGACCTTGACATTGTCGGCACGTGATCTACATTTCTCTCCAGTCTCTGAGACCTTAGCGTGACACCTACCTGACTGGAAACTGTCCCCAAAGCTGCTGAAGTCCGGCCTCTTCCCATTGTTCTGACATTTGCTCCCATGTGCACTCCTCAGAGAGGCTCTCCCTGAACCAAGAGGAACCCTCCCACCCACTCTCCAGGCCCTGTTCTCATCTCATCACAGCAGACGCTGATTGCCGGGGAACACCCTACAAGCCTCCCTTCCCTGGGAGAAGACAAGCTCCTCGAGATCAGTGATTGAGACTTCTAACTCATGCTGTATTCCCATAATGAATGCTGTGCTGGCTCCATGCTGGCTGCCTCCACACCCACTCCAATCTCCCCTAGGGTGCGGAGCTGGAAAGACAGAGGATGAGTGGGTGGGTGGACAGGCACACCCATTTCCTAGATTCCTGCCAGGAGGTTTCCACATGTGGCTTCTGTCCCACCACCTGCATGAGCCTCTGATCTGGGATTTGAGTCAGACGAGGTCAGTCTCAGGTTTCGAGGAATTCATTTTACCAGCACACACTGTGGCAGAGGCGGTGGTAACGATCCCAGAGAGCTTAGCTCAGAACTCAGCCGTTCACTGGGTGGCAGTAGATACTGTGACCAGGGAGGAGGGTGCAGGGTGGCCGTCGGCAGCCGAAGCCTGGGGCACTGCAGGGAGGGCACTGCACAGCACGAGATCCCAGCTGAGCTCAGCCCTCCGGACCTCAGCCTCAGAGGCTGTTAATCCCTCCAAGTCTCCATTCTGCTTCAACGAGCAACAGGGGAGCTCATTGTTTGCCACTGAGCTTGCACTGATCCATCACCTAAATCTCCTAAAAACCCCATAAAGCAGATGCTGTATCGATTCCCATCTTACAGGTGAGAAAAAACTCATGTTGAGAGTTTTGACTTAATCCTGAAATCTGTGGGGACCCACTGAACCCTTCTAAGTGGTGAAAGGACATCATTAACTCTGCCTCTGAGGAAGACCATGCTGGCAGCTGGTGATGGAACAAACTGGAGGCCCCAAGAAGGGAGAGAAGTGGAGCTGATCGCTGACAATGGATTAGTTACAAAGACATCGGAGCACGCTCTTCCGCCCGACATGCACACTTTCACATGCACACACAAAATCAATAAGGCTCCTATTTGGTCACCCTAGTAATGAGCCATTTCACAAGAAAAGAAAATCATAATTAAATACACGTTTTATTTTCTCAGCACTAAGGTATGCCAATGAAAAGCTATTGCCACTTGACGCAGGCATCCCCACAGCATCAACGGAGCTTTGAAGCAAAATGCACTCATAGACGTGGGGGCTCAAAAAGGAAACCCTCCTATTAAATCTGCCAGTGCAGACGAAGCTGCAGCGGCCGCCGTGCGTTATGGCTTATTTGTGGCTTTGTGTGAACGCCCTAAATCTCTGATGCATGTTACAGCAATTCAGGCGTGGGATACTGAAAGAAGATGAGGGTGCTGGGATGACCCACTGCTGTGGTTTCATCAAGGTGAATACAGCATTTAGTCACCCCGACGGAGCAAATGACGTCCCTGTGTGAATTATTAAAACTAGAGGCTCTAAAACATTTTTGGGTTTACACAAGTGTGTCCCTCAATCAGGAGTTTAGATTTTGAGGAAAGTCACCTGTTCCCTGAGACCCGTGTTCATCTGGGAATGGAGTGAGCAGCTGCTGGATCTCCAAGCCACCCTCCAGGCTCCACGCGCCCCAGCTGCTGTCTGGATTGGCAGGTCCCTTGTTCACCTGCCTGACTCAAGCGTTTGCTCATTCATTAACTCACGCAAAGGTAAAGTTAATTTCACTGGCATAAGGTGAAGGACATGATTAGGGAAATCTTGTTCTTGTTCAGGGACCAGAAAAATCTACAAGTTAAAAACATGACATTGACAAAAGCTTCAGCGCAGAGTAATTCTGGAAAATGATTTTTAACTGTAGTTAAAGTACCTGCATTTGCTTTCTCCAGTTGCCTTAATGAAGCACCATAAACTGGGTGTGTCAACGAGAGGAACTACTGGCTACTGGGGCAGGAGGCTGAGATCAACCTGTGGGCTGGGCTGGATCTTCCCAGGCTTAGAGGGAGACTCTGTCCCAGGCCTCCCCAGCTTCTGGTGGCCGCTGGCAGAGTTCAGCATTCATCAGCCTCACCCCAATCTGTACTGGCATCCCCGCGCAGAATCCTGTGTGCATGTCTGGGTCCAAACCCCCCTCTTGAGAAGGGCACAGTCCTGCTGAGCTGGGTCCAACCCTTTCCAGCGCAGCCTCTTCCTAACTAGCTCCCTCTGCATCAGCTCTGTTTTCAAACCCAGCCCCATTCTGAGGCACTGGCAGACAGGATGTCAGCAGGGAACACAGGGCACAGCCCCACCCAGGACATCCACAGGGAACGCAGGGCACAGCCCCACCCAAGATGTCAGCAGGGACAGCAGGGGCATAGCCCCACCCAGGACGTTAGCAGGGACTGCAGGGGCACATCCTCACCCAGGATGGTGCTTGTCAATGACAAAATGTAATCGCAGGGACCCTCCTTCCAGTCTCCTCCCTTCCTCACACAGTAGAAAACCTTATTATCTCATTATACAAGGCACTGGGACCTAGAGCAGCAGGGCAGCTTCAACCCATGGCTTGAAGCCAGCATCCGCCAGGTGACTTCCGTCTTCCTCTTCACCGTCGTCTGGAGCCCCACGGCTGTGTGGAGACTCCGCAGAGCCCTGCAGTGGAGCTCAGCACTCCCTCCTGAGCTCCTTCTTTTACAAATGGAGAAAGCTGTGTTTTCACAGTGACACAGGGGACAGTGTAAGCCTAGCAAAGTCTGGCAGCCCTCACCAAACCCTAGAACCACCCAAACATGACTCACAGACCATAAAATTTACATTCTGAAGTGTACAAGTCAGCAGGTTTTAGAATAGTAACAAAATCGTGGAGCCTTCCCAGCTATCGAATCCCAGAACATTCTCCTCACCCCAGAAAGAAACCCTGTCCCCGTCAGCCCCATTTTCCTGCTCAGCTCCCGACGGCTCCAGAAATCCCAGTGGTCCTGCAGCCCTGCCTGTTCTAGGTGCTTCCCATTCATGGAATCACATGCTCAGTGCCCTTCTGTGCTTCCTTCCTCCACATGGTGCATTCCAGGGACACCCTCCCTGCTAGCTGTCCGAGCCTCCTTCCTCCCCATGGCTGGGAGTGGACATCCCCTGCCTGGCCGAGAGTGGGCATTCCACTGCCAGGAGGGACCACATTCTTCCTCACTGCCTGCCTTCCTGGCTCCCTTTCCTCCGTCTCTTTTTCTTAACTTCATTAGCTTCTGCTCTGTCTTCAGATTACATGCTTTTTAAGAATGTTTTTACTCGTATCTCCCAAATCCTAGCCTTGGGTTGGGCATAGAGAAAGCCCTTCATACACATTGGCCACACGGGCAGCAGAGGCAGGAAGAGATGCACACATCAGCCCCGCCATCAGGAGAGCTTTGTGTGGGCATGGGGCGCCGGGCAGCCCTCACCCTCTCCACAGGGTGTGGCTCCACCTTTCTGGGCACCCACAACTTCCAGTGGAGCACAAGACGTGCAGCTTTGGTTTGGCCACAGCAGGTTTTCCGCCCCAAGCAGCCTCTTCCTCCTCCATGACTCTGTGGCTGCAGCGGGTGTCAATGGAGACAGAACTCCACTGAGCCGAAGGTCAGGATGCTTGGAAGGTTTAACTTGACATGTCTAAGCCACAGACATGGACGATCCAGTGTCGCTAGGTTTCCCATTGCTGTGCTTCTAGTCCATGAGTCCACACAATCAAAACAGTCACATTATATTAAATATTAATATGAACCACTCAATTTTCATTTTGAAAGTGACAAGTTAATATATTGCATGGCCGTGTTTAATTTACAGCCACAGTTCCCATTTCGTAATACGAGAGAGCTGCCTTTCCACTTCAGCAGGGGACCCATTCCCCATGTGAGGTGATAAACCAGCCCTGATAACGGGCCTCCTGGGAGGCCGGAACTTCAAAGCCGGGAACAGCCTTTCACAGAATGAAAGGCACGAAGAGGGCTGCCATTTTGCTAAGCGGCGTATGCTGGATATGAAGAAATGGAGGTCACTGACGACTCGGCTGCTCTAGGTACGGACAGTGGGGAGCTCTGCTGGAGAAGTAAAATACGAACGTGGTTTTGAAAATAAAGCCAGGGAAGTAAAACTGAACTGACGAAGCCACATGTTATTTGACAACTTAAACACCAACTGTTTTGTTTCACGTTGTTGCCTCAATTTGGAGAAGTCAAAGTTTGAAGCAGGATCCTTCAGGAGTTGCAAATAAATGAAAAGCAGTGAAGCCATTTGCAGGCCACTGCTGAAGAGCCACTATCCTTACACAGGTTCTATTTTTAAAAGCCGCCGAGTTTCTCGAGGGTTCGGAATTATCCCAAGTTATTTCTTGACTTTCCTCAGGAAGCTCTGCTCCTCTCAAAATCTTACTTACTAAATGTGGTTCTATGGTGTCACTTTCCGAAAAAACCTCTCTTGTAAAAAAAGTGTGACTTAGGAAACCATCATCATGAAGTGGTGTTCTAGAAGTCCCACTGATAATTCAAAAACACGTAATGGCTGCTTAGAGCTGCCGGGGCAGGTCAACCTTTCCACGGGTGGCTCGCACCTTCCCAGGTAGAGCCCACGGGAGCTGTAAGAGGAAGCATGTAGTATTTTTCTTTAAAAGGTTTAGGATTTACCCAAGGAAAATCAGAGAACACTTAGGTTGTTAACAGTTTCAGCCCCGTGTGTATTCATCATAAGGAACAAATAAAACTTCCACAAAAATTCAGAAGAGAGAGAGAAGTAGTCCTCGACCTCAGGGGCAGGAGGCGGACTTGGAAGAGGGGAGAGGGGCCTCACAGTAGCCCAGCTCCTGGCGGACGAGCCCACCTTACACCAGACCATGAGCTGCCCAAATTCTCCACCAAGACCCTCGATCTAACGCACGTGATCGATCTACCACGTGAGAGGTGGTAACGCAAGAGTGACGCCAGGAAAAGTCAGAGGATGGCTGGAGGGAAATGTGGCCAAGTCTCCCCTGACAAGTTAAAATGGTGTTTCTTGGATGGAGAAATCCCAAAATGCTTTTGTTTCAGCAGAGACAGCTCTAGAGTGTAATTGCTGTAATGGAGTTAAAAAAAATATTGTGTGCCCTTTCATTACTGCTACAGAATCTGTACTTCCACAGTGAAGAGTTCAACAGCAAAATCACTTCAACGGGCCACCATGTGAGGCTGGCCTTCCAGGTGCAAAGAAAACCTCGACTTTCTAAGGGTCAGTTACCAAAAGTATTTCACGTATCGAATGAAGTCAACGGTAACTTAATTAAAATGGGTAACTAAAAAGCACGTGTTGCTATGAATTCAAAGTCAAATAAACGTGTGTTTCTTACATACATTCATAGAATTTTATGAAATATTCTAATTTTAAAAATCTGATAACCCATAGCGAAGTGTGATCATTTTATGTGGAAAGGCACACTCTAGTGGTTTCTGACAGTGAGGTGGATGTGAGCCCTTGGTCTTCCGTGTCACTGACGTCACTGTCGAGAGGGTGGATGGTCAGTTACCAAGCTCACTTTCAGTGCCAGCTGAACTAGGTCCTCACTTCCTTCTCCCATTCCAAGACATAATTCAGCCTTCCTACATCTGATATTTAAAAATCTGACCTTTTCTAGTCTCTGACTGAAACCCTCTTTTGTCTTTTAGTGACTGTCGGGTTCAAGTGGGATTTCAGGTATTCCCGGACAGAGCCTTCCACTGTGATGCCTGAATCCACTCCTGACTTTCTGGGCTATTACCAAATGGCCTGAGGAAGCATGATGGTTGCTGGTAGGAAAAACGTTTATGAGAGGTCCATGCCCACTGTTTGTTCCTTCTTGATTTTTCTTCAAAGGTGTATCAAAATTCTGGACTTTACAATTCTCCACAATCAAGGCTGAGCGTACAGGTGAATGGCAGGCACTCACATCTGCAGACGCCTGGAGGATGATCTTTAAAGACTCATGGATTCCTCCAGAATCCAGTGGTGAAGAACACCATTTGTTTTTATTCTAAGTGTCAAGTTTTACATTTTAACTGTTAAATCAACACGGAATATATACAACACACACACATACTGAACAACAGCACAATTCCAGGTCCTCATGACTGAGAAACGGTGCACCCGTCTGTGCAGACACCTTTTGCTAGCGGGTTTCTGCCCTGTTTTCCTTTTTAGAGATGGTCTATGTGTAAATAAATAGACACAGGTAAACATCCCCCGCAAGGGGCAACACCAAATACCTGGCCGGGTCCAGGGGCTCAGGCCCCACCAGTCAGCACAGAGAGTGGCGGGCAGGGACATCAGGGTGACATCTCAGTCCCGACCTCAGCCATGTGCTGACCTCACAACGCACGAGACGGCTAGGGCTTTGCATCTTGCTTTTTAAAAACGAGACACACTATCTCTGAGATCAGTCCATGCTGCATGCAGGGCTTGGCCTCACTCATGTTACGGGCCTCATGGTGCTCCCCGTACAGATACACAGAAAAGCAGTCATTTTCTTACAGATGGACACTGACGTTCATTTTCCATCTTTCATTCCTGCAAACCGTGATGCAGGATGTGGCTCTCATTCTACAATTGTAAGCATACGGGCGCTTCTATGGGATGAATTCCAAGATAACTGACTGACTCAAAAGGTACATGCATTTAATTTCATTTTTTGTAAATATTTTTTATTCTGGTAAAATACAGATGAAATTTACCATTTCGCTTATGTGAAGTGTGTAATTATGTGTCATTAAATACGTTCGCAACACTACACGACTGCATTTCCAAGTAGAACCTCTATAATCATTGCTTCACTCCCATTCCCTCCCCACAAGCCCCTAGAAACCTCGAATCTATTCTTGTCTCCATGTGCGTTTTCTTCTTGCTGCTTTTTAAGAGTGCTTTGTACATTTTGGATACCAGTCCGTTACTGCATATGTGCTTTGCAAAGATGTTGTCAAATCTGCGGTTTGTCATTTCATTCTGTTAACTCCTTCAGAGAGCAGAAGCTCTAAATTTTAATGAAGTCCAGTCAGACATTCTTTTTCTTTCCTAGGTTGCCTTTGGTGTTGGCTCTAAGAAGTCATCACCAGGCTCAAGGTCACTTGCATTCTCAATGATGTTAAATTCTAGAGTTCTGGGTTTTCCATTTAGGTCTGTGATGTACACTGACGTATCTTTCATGAAACGGGGGAGATCTGTGTCTAGATTTTTGGCCCAGAATGTGGCCTATCTTGGCGAATGTTCTGTGTGAGCTTGGGAAGAATCTGTGTTCTGCTGCTGTTGGACGAAGCAGCCGAGAGACATCAGTTATGTTCAGGTGATTGATGGTCTCACTCAGTTCAACCCTGTCCTTACTGAATTTCTGCTGGCTGGACCTGTCAGTTACTGAGAGTGGACGCTGGAAATTTCCAACATTAATGGTGGGCTCATCTCCTCCTGGCAGCTGTATCAGTCTTTGCCTTACGCATTTTGACATGCTGTTGTCAGGTGCGTATACATTGAGGATTGCTGTATCTTCTTGGAGATTTAATCCTGCTATTATTGCACAACATTGGATGAAAAACTAAAGGTCTTGGCTGTGGCTTTTCATAAATGCCCTTTATCATACTGAGAAATTTTCCTTCTATTCCTAATTTTATAAGAGTTTTTATCCTGAACAGTTAAGAGATTTTGTCAGATGCCTTTTCCGTGTCAATCAAGATGTGCAGATGGTGTTAACTGATTAATTTTCTTAAACTGAACCACTTTTACATTCCTGGAATAAGTCCCACTTGATCACTTGTCTAAACCTTTTAATACATGGTTGGATTAGGTTTGCTGGTTTTCTGTGGAGGATTTTAGCATCTACATTGATAAGGGATCTGCTTTTCAATTTTCTTTTCTATGATCTTTTTTATCTTGCTCAGCTATCGGGGTAATGCTGGCCTCAAGGAATGTGTTAGGAATTGTTCCCTCTGATTCTATTTCTTGGAAGGGTTTGTGGATTTGTGCTAATTCATCCTTATGTGTTTGGTGGAATTTACCAGTGAAGGTATCTGGTTCTGGATATTTCTTCCTGAGGATTTTTTTTTATCATTATAGATTCAATCTCTTAATTTTAAAGATCCGTTTACAATTTCCATCTCATCTTCAGTCAGTTTAGATTATTTTCACTGTTATATAAATTTGTCCATTTCAGCTGGGTTAGCCAGTTTACTGGTGTACAATTGTTCACAGTTTTGCCTTACAGTCCTTTCTATTTGTGAGGTCTGTAGCGATGTCCCCGCTTTCCTTTCCAATGTGAGTTGTTTATGTCTTCTCTTTTCTTTGGGTCATTAAAGGTTTGTCAACATTTTGATCTTTTCAACCAACTGACTTATGTTTTGTTGATACTCTATTTTTAAAATTTATTTTAACAATCTGTTTTTTTTTGTTTGTTTTTACTCTGTATTATTTCTGTCTGCTAGCTTTCTTATACTTTATGTTATAAAGTTAGGTAATTTGTCTGTGCTCCTTCTTCTTTTTAAATGTAGGCTACTAATTGTCCTCAAAGGACAGCCTTTGTAACCATCTATAAATTTTGGCATGTTGTATTTTCATTTTCATTTATCTCTAAGTAAGTCTTTTTAATTTATCTTGTGATTTCTTCTTTGACCCATTGTCAAATTTCCAGTTTTCCTCCTGATGTTTATTAATGCCATTGTGGCTAAAGAGTTACTCTGAAAGAAATTCTCCAGGTGTGGTGGGTGCCTGTAATCCCAGCTACTCAGGAGGCGGAGGTAGGAGAATTACCTAAACCCAGAAGGTAGAGATTGCAGTGAGCTGAGACCAGACCACTGCACTCCACATGCATGACAGAGTGAGACTCCATCTCAACAACAATAACAAAAAAAGCTTTGTATGATTTTAATCTTTTACAATTTATTGAGACATGCCATTTGGCATAATATGTGGCCTATTGTGGAGAATGTTTCCTGTACACTTGAGAAGAATGTGTATTTCCATTGCCGTCAGATGGCTGATTCTGTACATGTCTGTTCAAGCCTCATATTTATTAGTCTTCTGTTTAGATGTCTTGCCTACTATTGAAAGTGGTTCACTCAAGCCTCCAACTATGATTGTAGAGCTATCCCTTACTTTCCTCAATTCTATCAACGGTTGGTTCACATATTTTGGGACTATGTTTTTGATTTTGGTACACATATATTTAAAATCATTATGTCCTTGGCAAATTGACCTTTCTGTCAATATATAAATATCCCTTGTCCTTCATTTTCTTAATTATTGTCTTTTGTATTGATTTTTTTGGGGGGGTAAACTGTTTTGATTTCCCTTTCATTTCCTGTTATGTATTTATTTTAAAATATTTTCTTTGAAGATGAATTTAGAATGTTAGGATTAAACTTAGAACCCTAAATTTGTAACAATCTAGTTCCAGTGGATTAAAACTTAATTCAATAGCATTCAAACATCCTGCTACAACACAGCTCCATTCCTTACTTCTGTCACAGGTTTCATTTTTTTTTTTTTTGAGACGGCGTCTCCCTCTGTTTCCCAGGCTGGAGTGCAATGGCATGATCTCGGCTCACTGCGACCTCTGCCTCTGGGTTTAAGCAATTCTCCTGCCTCAGCCTCCTGAGTAGCTGGGATTACAGGTGCCTACCACCACTCCTGGCTAATTTTTGTATTTTTAGTAGAGATGGGGTTTCACCAAGTAAGCCAGGCTGGTCTTGAACTCCTGACCCCGTGATCTGCCCGCCTCAGCCTCCCAAAGTGGTGGGATTATAGATGTTAGCCACCATGCCCAGCCTTTTTTTTTAAGATGGAGCCTTACTCTGTACTCCAGGCTGGTGTGCAGAGGTTTAAGCAATTCTGCCTTAGCCTTCTGAGTCACTGGGATTACAGGCGTGCACTACCATGCCTGGGTAATTTTTGATTTTTTAGTAAAGATGGGATTTCACCATGTTGCCCAGGCTGGTCTTGAACTCCTGATCTCAAGTGATCTGCCCGCCTTGGCCTCCCAAAGTGCTGGGATTATAGGTGTGAGCCACCATGCCCAGCCTGTCACAGGTTTAACCTTTACACATTGAGTGCACAATTACATAGATGTATGCTTATCTTTTATGCATTCATCTTTTAATTTCTGTAGCAACAAAAGGTAGAGTTACAAATCAAATACATGATATTGCTGGCTTTCCTCATTGCCCACATAATCACTGTTACTGAAGACCTTTTACTTCATACAGCTATGAGCTACTACCGGCTGTCCTTATGTGTCAGTCTGAAAGATTCCCTTTAGCATTCTTGTAAAGCAGGTCTCATTTTTTGTTTTTCGGGGAATGTCTTACTTCCTCCTTCATTTTCAAGGACAGTTTTAAACTTCTGGTTGATTTTTTTTTTTCCTTAAGAACTTTATCATCCCATTTGCTTTTGTCTTCCACAGTTTCTAGAGAAATCAAGAGATAAGCTTTTTCTTGAAAGTAAATAATCACCCCTTCTGTGTGATGAGTCACTTCTCTTCTGCTGCTTTTGGGACTTTCTCTTTGTCTCTCACTGGTTTAATAATAACGTGTCTTTTGCAAATCTCATGTTTATCTGACTTGAAGTTCATTATGCTTCTTAGATTTGTATATTCATATCTTTTCTCAAATTTTGGATGCTTTTTGGCTTTTATTTCTCCAAATATTATTTACTTTCAATTCTTTTTCTCTTCCCTTTTCTGAGACTCTTGTAATGTGCAGGCTGATCAGCCCGAGGATGTCCCACAGACCCTTGAGTTTCAGCTCCTGTTCTTCCTTCTTTTTCTTTCTGCTCCTCAGGCTCCGTGATTTCATTTGTCCCATATTTAATCTGCGGAATCTTTCTTCTACCTGCTCAAATATGCTGCTGAACTTCTATAGTAAATTTTTCTCCAGAATGTCTGCTGCTTGTCTTTTTTAAAAATAATTTTTATCTCTTTCTCATTTTCTTCATATACTGTTTCCCAATGTCCTTTAGTTTTTGAGCATATTTCAGAAAACTTAAAAAATATTACCTAGCAAGTTTGATGTCTGAACTTCTTAGGAATTATTTCTCTCCATTTCTTTTGTTGCTCTGAATGGGCCATACTTTCCTGTTTCTTTACCTGTCTCTAATCTTTTTGCTGAAAACTGGACACTTGGATATTAGAAGGTGCTGACTCTGGAAACCCTTCCCCTGGTCTGGCTGGTTTTGATTGTGAAGGCTGTCACAGACTGTTTAGTGACTTTCCAAACTATTTTTTTGAAAACACTGTATTATTTGCTGTGTGCAGTCACTGAGGTCTTTCTTAGCTTGTTTCAAGATAGTATGTTAACAGATATTTCATTAAACACCAAGAGCTAAAAACCAAAAAGACAAAAGCACCTTTCCCAGTCTCTGCACAGGTTCTGTCCTGAGGCATTTCTTCCACACTTCGCCTCGCTTGCAACCAGCCCAGGGACTAGCTTGGGGTGAAAGCTGCGATCTTCTTAGGCCTTTTCTTAATACGCACATTGCCCTGGGTGTGACATAACTGGCTGCTTTTTTGAAAAATGGTGGTAAAACATTCATCTTAACCATTTCATGCATATAGTTCCGTGGTATGTGAAGAACATTCATGCCATTGTGCCGCCATCATCCCCAAAACGGGTCCTCTTCCTCATCAGAAACTCTGCACCCATTTCTAACTCCCAGTTTCTCCTGCCCTCCAGCCTCTTTTCTCCTTTCTGTCTTTATGAATTTGACTACTTTAGTACCTCATGCGAATAGAGTCACAGTCATTCTCCTTTTGTGACTGGCTAATTTCATTTGTATAATGTCTTCAGAGTTCATCTACATTGTAGTATGTGTCAGAATCACCTTCCTTTTTAAGGCTAAATGCTCTTCTTTTGCCTGTCTAGGCCCCATTTTGCTTAACCATCCATTCATGCATCCCTTGTACCTGTGGGCTGCTTCCACCTTTGGCTGCTGGAACTAATACTGCTTAAACAGGAGTAAACAATTATCTGAGACCTGCTTCCACTTCTTTTGGGTATAGAACAGAAGTGAAATTGTTTGAGCGAAGGAAAATTCCATATTTATGTTTAAGGACTCACCATATCATTTTCCATGATGGAAACATCTTTTTATATCCTCACCAGAAACGCATGAGGGTTCTAATTTCCCCACATCCTGCCAACACCCGTTCTTTTCATTGTTGTTCCTGTGTTTTACAATGACTACTCTAACACGTGTGGACATTTCCTTGTGGTTCAGGTTTGCATTGCCTTAATAATTCATGATGTTGATGTACTTATTGGCCATTTGTAAATCTTCTTTGGAGAAATATCTATTCAAGTCCTTGGCCCATTTTTGAATCAGATTATTCTGTTGTTGAGTTGTAGTTCTTTAAATAGTGTAGATATCAGTCCATTTTCAGATTGACATATGATTTGGAAATATCTACTCCAATTCCATCCCTTTCATTCGGTTGAAAGTATCCTTTGATGCACACAAGCTTTAATTCTGGTGAAGGCTACGTAATGGATCTATTCTTTTGCTGCTCATACTTTTGGTGTCAGATCCAAGATCACTGTCAAATCCAACATCATAAAGCTTGTCTTCCGTGTTTTCTTCTGAGAGTTTCACAGTTTTAGCTCTTATGTTTAGGTCTTTTGTCTGTTGAGTATTGTTTATATGTGGTATAAGGTATGGGTTCAACTTTATGATTTTACATGTGGATATCCAGTTTTTCCAACATAATTTATTGAAAAGAATGTTCTTTCTCCATTGAATGGTCTTGGCACCTTTCTCAGAAATCATTTGACAATATATGCCAGGGTTTATTTCTGGACTCATTCTGTTGTGTTGGTCTACATGTCTGTATTTATGTCAGCATTTACCACATGATTTTGCTTATCATAGCTCTGTAGTGAGTTTTGCAATCAGGAAGTGGAAGTCTCCAAACATGTTCTTATTTTTCAAGATTGTTTTTAGTATTGGGAATCCCTTGTAATTCCATATAAATTTTAGGGTAGATTTTTCTATTTCTCAAAACAAACACCACTAGTAGTACTGACCTCTCAACAATAGTTCACCTTTTAATCCATGAGCACAGGCATCGTTCCACTAATTCATGTCTTCAATGTCTTACAGCAAGAGTCGAGATTTCAGTATACAGTCTTTCTCTTCCTTAGCTTATTTCTAAGAATTTTATTCTTTGACACTATTATAAATGCAATTATTTTATTAACTTCCTTTTTAAATTGTTCATTCTGACAGTATATGGAAATACTACTATTTTTTGTGTGTTAATTTTGTATCCAGACGCTTTGCTGAATGCTTTTTGTATAACAGGTTTTTGTGTGTGTGTGGGGGGGCTCTTTACAGTTTTCTACATGCAAGATTATATCATCTCCAAATAAATAATTTTACTTCTTCCTTTCCCATTTGGATGATTTTCTATTTTTCCCTCTCTCTCTTTTTGTCTAATTTCTTCGCCTAGGACTTCTACTACTATGAAGAATAGAAGTGGCATTTCCTGTCCTAAAAAAGGAATTCAGCAAAGTGTCTGGATACAAAATCACACACAAAAATTAGTAGTCTTTCCCTATACTATCAGAGTAAACAGTATAAAAGGAAATTAAGAAAATAATCCCATTTATAAAAGCACGTAAGTAGAGGGCAGGGGAGGGCACACTAGCGTTGCACCTGACCTTACAGGAAGGACTGTCATTCATTCAATGCTGAGTGGGCGGTAGCTCCGGTTACATAAGTGCTCTTGAACGTCCTGATTTACTGAAGAAACTCTCCCAGCTTCTGCTCCCATGCTTTAGGTGGTAGACAGTATGTTTTGAGCGTAATTTTGTCCCGGTTCTGCAGGCTGCCAGAGGCCTGCAGTGTTTCAAGCAATGCCCTTAGTTTCTGTGGCCTGAGTTTTAAGTTGGGTGAAGCACAGAGGAGCACCCTGCATTTGTCCTTCAGGCCACCCTCAGACAGAACAGAAAGACACAAAAATGTATGAATAAAGTCCTTACAGACACCCAGGGATGAATGTAAGGGGTTTACATCTCATGAAAACTGTAAGGACTAATTTCTTTTAAGCCAAATATAAAATAAACACATGAATTATCTAAACCAAATAAAATAATTCTGAAGATCATAGCTTCCGTAGCCCCACAAAATCCCAGAAACAACAGCCACTTAAGGTCACAGCCTGCAGAAGGCCAGACACTTCACACGTGCGCTCTCATTTTCACAATTCCCTAACACGGAGAGATTCTACTTTCACTTTTTAAAGAAGGAAGCTGGCCAGGCACTGTGGCTCATGCCTGCAATCCCAGCACTTTGGGAGTCTGAGGTGGGCAGATCACAAGGTCACGAGTTCGAGACCAGCATGGCCAATACGGTGAAACCCCGTCTCTACTGAAAATACAAAAAGTAGCCATGCGTGGTGGCAGGCACCCGTAATCCCAGCTACTCGGGAAGCCAAGGCATGAGAATTGCTTGAACCCCGGAGGTGGAGGTTGCAGTGAGCCGAGACTGTGTCATTGCACTCCAGTCTGGGTGACAAGAGCAAGACTCTATCTCACAAAATAAAAAATTAATAAAAAACATAAAGAAGGAAGCTAAACTCAGACTCAAGAAGTCACTTGCTTAGGTCAGTGATGGAAGTGGCAGAGCAAGCTTTTTTATCCAGGCTGCTAACTGCAAAGCCCGGGCCACTCTGGGGCTTCCAAAAGAGATTCCTGGGCTCACCTCCGGGTGGGGTCACCTGGCAGCCACTGCAATGGTGGAAACCACTTACGATGCCTCTGTACAATTATTGGACAATTACTTGTCCAACTCGTACCTGTCTTATTTCAGCAGGGTATATACATGATCATTATCTTACACACTATCTGTGTGAATGACAGACAATTATGTCAAATGTGATTTCAGAGAACATGGACTCTGCCTTTTCAGCTTATCCGGTGCGGTGCCGAAGGGTGTCTAGCATTTATTATAATTGATCATGACCCACAAAATACAGATTTGCAAGTTCAGGACCCCAAAATGTTCATTCAGCAAGGAGTACTTAGCGTTTGATAAATTAGTCCCCGTTTTTATCAGTCATCTTCCTTCCTTCTCTCTCCTGCCACTCCGTCGCATGTACTTCCTCACTGTATTTACCTTTAAGGTATAGCCATATAAATTTAATTATTTGTTGGATTAAGAACAATTGCACTCATTTTTTCTCATCCTACTTTCTTCTTTTCAAACAAAGGTGGATTAAGACTCTCTGTTGTTAATAAATGATCACTGAAGCTGTTTTCCTTAGAGCTCCACCTTTGCTGTAAGTGTTTAGTGTTTGCTTTTGCTATAGGTAGGCTGTCATTCTTTTAAAAATCTCATGTACAGCTTTCTCTGTAAGTGAAACCTGGGTACCTCAAACTCCTCCTCGTTCGGTCAGGTGCAAACTCTTCCAGAGTGAGAGATGGTGCTGTCCTCATCATCAGGTCTGGCTGCATCTGCTACCCTGGGTGTGGGGCCACCATGGCTGGCACCCTGCGTCTCTGTAGCCATGTGCAGGGCTCCTCCAGAAGAGATCCGCGTGGACATAAAAGCTGTCAGCTCTTAGTTCCTTTGAAGGACATGCTGGCCTACTCTCATGGAACCTTCAGGGTGGCTTCAGTTGCAATTTCATGAATATTAAAATGGCCTCTGCACTGAAGAATGCAATAAAACCCCTCTTCCCCAATTCTGCTGCTGACCTTTGCAGTCTGAGAAATGAGATGTCTGGAAGAGGCTGAGCAGCTAAGCCGCCTTCCAGGGTCCGCATTCTCCTCTTCCCTTCTGTGAGAGTGCATCGGCGGCTCCATTTACAGGGGAAGTGAATGGTCTCAAAACCCCATCTCCCTCTATCTCCTGGGCTCCAGCCAGGGGCAGGCAGGCTACACGGTGCCTCCTGGAGTCCTGTCCCACCTTCTCCTCAATGCAAGGCTGGGCGAGCACTGGACGCAGGAGTAATTTAGCCCGTGTGAGAAGGAAAATCCCAGAGCCCACAGACCAGGTGAGGAAACGCCCAGGGGGAGTTGACCACCACCTCCCAAGGAGACCGTGGGCCCTGAGGGCTTCCTGCTGGCTCCTGAGTGTTGGGGAGGTAGGAGGGTGTTGGGGAGGTTGGAAGGTGTTCAGAGGCACAGACAGAGGACGTTCTACTGATTCTCCATGAAGAGAGGGTTACACCTAAAAAGAAAATAAATAACTCATTAAATGGGTCATGGATAAGACCAGGGTGGGCATGGCCCAGCAGGGTCTGCAAAGCCCAGATCGTTTTTCCAGGTCGGAACTCTTTCCCTTCCGTGGGAAATCCTGAAGTAAAACACTCCTCTTCTCCTTCACCCTTCTTATTCATTGACTTGTTCCTCTTCCAAGGATGCTGGCTCCCCTGCGAGGTGGGGTCCGGGAGCATCCAGCCATCTGTTTCCTGACAAAGGTCCATCCTCACAGCCTGCAGTGGACAGCTAAGAAATGGCTCCCACAACGGTGGATTCTCCAAGGACGAGGATGTGTTTCTGAATCTACTGAAAGCGCAGCGGAAGCAGGCGAGTTACAGCCAGAGGTTTTGGAACGCACATAAGAGCGAGCTGTGAACAGCCGGGCAGAATCAACTCCAGCGCGCTGTGGGGTGTGGGCTGCCTGGGGTCGGGGGGAAGAGCCAGGATCCAGGCCAGGTTGCTCCATGGTCCCTGGGTGGGGCAGGAGCCCTTCCTTCCCACCTCAGTGCCCGTTACACACCACAGGGGTCATATCACAATTCTCACAGGATGATCAGATGACCACACTGCAGGGCCCACATAAAATGCTGAGTCTGGTCCCAGGTACAGAGCAGGGCTTGGAAATCTACAGAAAATGCTGAGTCCAGTCCCTGAAAAACCCATCTGCTGAACCCTAACGCCCAGTGTGGCTGTGTCTGGAGTGAGGAAGTAATGAAGGAGAGCCGAGGTAGTGAGAGGGGAACCCCGCTCTGAATGGATCTGGGTCTTTTAGGAGGAGACACCGGTCTGTCTGCCTGAGGATGCAGTAAGCAGGTGGCGAGGAAAAGGCCCTCCCTGGGAGCCAGGTCTGCCACACCTTGACCTTAGACTTCTCAGCCCTGGGATGGTGAGAAGATTAATTTCTGTTGCATAAGCCACCCAGTCTATGGTGTTTTGTTGTGGGAGTTCCAGCAGATTAAGACAAAGTCATTTGGGTTGATTTTCAAATTTTACTTAATAAGAAAGTTGCTTCAGATCCATTCTTGACCTCCTTTAAAAGTACAGTCCAGTGGGAATTGTAGATGATAATTATGATATCATTTTGGTTTTATACAGCACTTTTACTCTGAGGAGCTCACAGTACTTTAAAAAAATAATTAAAAATATTAGATAGGGAATAGCATTATTGCTTCTAATTTGCAGCCAACATCACAAGACAGGCTTTTAAAATGAATATCCCAGCAGGAACGAACCTGCTCCTCACTGAGCCAGAGGCACGATCAAACTCTGAAAACTTTCCGTTGGCATGGAAAGTCTCTCCATATGCATTTGTGCTAACCTCCTGCAACCTGGCGCTCCTAAGATTCCTAAGATCACCACAGGAAGAGTGTTATTAAACATCACCACAGTTTGATGGAACTGTTCGATGCGATCAGATCCACATGTGGACGAAGGGCCGTGGGGATCTGTTTCCGGATTTCACACTTGTTTATTCACATATGTGGTGGAGACAGCACTGGAAAATCCCAGGAGGCCAGACAGACTGTCTGCGTGGCACGTGGGGTGGCCTCAGGCAGGGGCCTCTGCGGACGGTCAGGACAGGAGCTCTGCTTTCCACGTCACCCACCACGGAGCCCAGAGCTGAGCCGCCCTGTGTAGTACCCACCACCACGCTGAGCCCCTGAAATGCCATCTGGTATTTGGTCAAAACCAAATTTAATTTTACCTATTTCTTTGTACTGTTTCTGAATGTGGCTACACATTCAAATTTCAGTAACTCAAAGGTTCCCCAAGGGGCTTGCTGTCTGCTGGCAGCCTTGGTCCAGATGGACGGCAGTAACAGTCTTTGCCATCCTCTGCTCTTCTTGGGCCCCTGTGGGGCATTGAGCATGAGCCACTGAGAGGCGTGGGCACTGCAGCTCGACCCCGGCCCTGGGAGGAGGCTCTCCCCCGCGTTCCTGCCTCAGGCCTCCAGCAGCCTGTGTTTCTGCCTGTGGGAGCTCACAAGGATATTCGAATCGCCGCCACTTTTCCATGAGCTAGCCACAGCCAGCATTACACTGCCTCTCGTTTATTTTAAATTTTTTTTATAAGGGGATCATCTTGCCCTTTTGACAATTCTAGTTACCTCCTTGCCTTATTTCAGCATCTTTATAAAGGACCAAATAAAAGTCATATAATCTAAGTTACCGAAACCCCCATACACCAAATGCATCCACTTACTGGTCCTTTTGTCCACGTTTCTCATCAAGTGAAATACACAATTTAAAGTTCTCACCAAGCATGTGAATGTTTGTCCTGGGGCCCCAGGCATCTGTGGTCCTGAAGACAGTGATGGGCAGCAGGACTGTGCCCGAGGTGTCCACCGTGCTCAGTGCCTGCCATGCTTCTACAGGGTATGCCGCCTCTCACCGCTGTCCAGAGCCACAAGAGCACACTCAGCTCCCTCTTGTGTGTCCCCATATAACCATGTTTATATCTCACATGCAGTTCATGTCACACTCTGATCCAGGGGTTCCTGGGTGCCTCCACTGACGGATGGTGGCAGTGACAGGCAAGGGGTCATCCTGTGGCAGGACACCACCTCTGTGGCTGCAGGATGCACAGACCAGGCATGGGTCATCCTGTGGAAGGAGGCCACCTCTGTAGGCTACAGGACACACGGACCAGGTGCAGGGCCGTCCTGTGGAAGGACGCCACCTCTGTAGGCTGCAGGATGGATGGACCAGGTGTGAGGCTGTCCCATGGAAGGACGCCACCTCTGTAGGCTGCAGGACGGACGGACCAGGCGCAGGGCCGTCCCGTGGAAGGATGCCACCTCTGTAGGCTGCAGGATGGATGGGCCAGGAAGTGGATACGTTTGGTGTGTGGGGATTTAGATAACTTAGATTATATGACTTTTACTCGATCATCTATAAAGATGCCTAAATAAGATGGCATCCCAGATCCTTGTTGTTATGCATGGTGTCCGTTCACGCATGCCACGTTTCTCACCACGTGAAACACAGAATTTAAAGTTCTCACCAAAGCTCCTGTTCTTAGAGAGATGGCCAACAAACAACCTCTAGACGTGCAAACATCCTCATTCTAAACTCCAGGGTAAACATGCTTTTCTGACATACGTTTACATAGAAGTGTTAAGATGTATTTGTGGATACAGTGCATGCCTTTGATTTGTTTGCGGACACAAATGCACACCTTTTGCAGAAGGCTAGTGATACACTCACTGCCTGGACGTCCACATCACTCTCACTGCCCTGGTTCCTTGCTTGTCTCATTCCTGTGAAAACATCTTTCCTCTCCTTGAGTTCATGACAACTTGCAGCAAAGAGAAGAGGAGTGACGTTTGCCAAGAACCTCCTCTGTACCACCCACGATCCAAGGCTTCTCCAGCTCTCCCTGAGTTCCATCCTTACACAGCCACTAGGGTCCACAGTTCCCACTATCTGGGATGCTCAACTCTGCCTTGGGATTGAATGACCTCCACCCACCCCAGTGTCACGCGGTTTACACAGAGTAAGGATTCCAGGCCTGCCCTCTCTGAGCCCCTCATGAAACACCCCCTCTGCAGCACTGTCCTGCGTGGCTTGGGGCCACTCCAGTGTGGCCGTGGCCTCTCTGAGCCCCGCATGAAATATCCCCTCTGTAGCACTGTCCTGCGTGGCTCGGGGTCACTCCGGTGTGGCCGTGGCCTCTCTGAGCCTCGCATGAAATATCCCCTCTGCAGCACTGTCCTGCATGGCTTGGGGCCACTCCGGTGTGGCCGTGGTCTCTCTGAGCCTCGCACGAAATATCCCCTCTGCAGCACTGTCCTGCGTGCCCCAGGGTCACTCTGGTGTGGCCGTGCACTCACCATGCCATCAACACAGCATCAGTCTCACAGACTCATGTACCACAAAGGAATCTACAGGGCCTTTGATGCTTTCAGTGTTTCCTTTATAAAGTGGGGAGGAAAAGGCTGTGCTCTATGTTCACAGGATTTGTCAAAATTCCACATTCAGTAAGACTTTGCATAGATTATGAAACCAGCTTTTATGCTACCCCAGAAAAATGTTTATTCATGTAGAATCCCAAAAGGAACGTAATAAAATGCACGCTCTGCAAGACAGGCCGAGACAGAGATCAGCACCCGCTCTGTGGCGGCTCTGCTTCCTGGAGACATACATACAATTTGAGGGCTAAGAAATATCCAATGATAACACCTCCCTTTGATCTGGATAATCGTTATAAATTTTGTTTTTGGAAGTTACAAAGCACATGCAGCCAGCATGGTATGGGAGATTAAAGGAACGCTGAAAATCACTTTAAGGCACTCGTTGGAATTTATTTATAAAGTTCCAGAAAAGAACCCAAGATAGAGCAAGGATCATATCTATTCAGGAAGAGTGCTGAATTTATGTACATCGATTTCTAAGTTCTCACTCCTCAAGGGTCCTAGCCCACCTGCAGCACGCAAAGGAAGTCAGAAACCCAGGAGCCCGCATTTCACCCACCAGGACTCCACCCTGCAAAGAGCCCTTCCGAGAATCCACACTCAGGGGAAAGGTTTAAAGGCAGTGGGAGAACAGCACGTAAAGCCAAAATAGAAGGGCTGTCGGCAGACACACTTCCACGGATTCCATTAACGCGCCTGGAGACCTTCAAAGGTGAGCCGCACTCCTCCGCATCCGGCTGTCTCCTGGCAAAACCGGGATAATAACTCTCATGTAGCCTGCAGGCATGTTGCAATGCTTCATTAATTAAGGCTCCTGAAATCGTTTCAAAATCCCAGGCAGGTGCCAGGAGAAGGTGTGTAAATGATGGCTTCTGCTGTGAACAAAGTGGAACGTCTCTTCCTACGTCCCAGTCACACAGACGATGGCCGGACATGCCCACAGCTCCCTGACCCACATCACAGCTCCCCTGCCCAACGTGCCCACAGCTCCCTGCCTGGCATTGCAGCTCCCCTGCCTGACATGCCCATGGCTGCCTGCCTGGTATCACAGCTCCCCTGCCTGACATCACCCACCCTGGACATCTCCTCCTGCATCCCTGTGATGGAGAGACGATGGCTGGACGTGCCCACAGCTCCCCTGCCTGATGTCACCTGCCCTGGACATTTCTTCCTGCTTCTCTGTCATGGAGAGATGATGGCCAATGTGCCCACAGCTCCCCTGCCCGATGCGCCCACAGCTCCCCTTCCCCGTGCCACCCACCCTGAACATATCTTCCTACTTTGCTGTCATGGAGGGATGATGGCTGGATGCACCCATGACTCCCCTGCTTGGCATCACCTGCCCTGGGGCCCACAGAGAGATGGAGCCTGGAGTCGGTTTTCTTCTATTCTTAAAGGATCCAAATTGGCTTTTAACGGAACATTTCAGAGCCCTTTAGGATTCACAGGCATAGTCCTGCATTGACTCACGTTCCACTGCCTTTGTGGAGAGCCCCTTCTCCTGGAGCTCCAGGCCCACGGTCACCAGGAAGCTCGGGTTTTGAGGCTCCGTCATCTTCCATATGTAAATGTGCTGGGTGTGAGAATCTCTCCCGTGGACAGACAGAGATGGTCTGGAGGACTTTGAGGTCTGAGGTTCCCGCCTTTGGTCTGGCTGGCACTTACCCTCACCACCATGTCTGTGGCAAGGCAGACCGGAATGCGCAGGCACCCGAGGAGACAGGTTTGCCCACAGCCTGCAGGCCAGCCATCCAGCGGTAGTGGATTTCCTGCTTGTCTTTTAAAATTAATTCCTTTCCTTC
This sequence comes from Cacajao melanocephalus, assembly GCA_963573385.1. Lineage (NCBI taxonomy): Eukaryota > Metazoa > Chordata > Mammalia > Primates > Pitheciidae > Cacajao > Cacajao melanocephalus. Next base: position 54,027 of record CAUYLG010026605.1, read on the forward strand.
TGCTCACCACCAATATCACCCTTCTACTAACAATGATTATGTGGCTCCTCTTCTTCTCAAGTGAAGCTTAAATATCTGGTAAAATCTTAATTTATATTATATCCAGTATACAAGTCATCTATCGCTACATAACAAACATACTGACTTAAAACAAAAACAAGCTTTATTTATTTATTTTTTTCTGAGGTAAGTTCCTGCTCTGTCGTCCAGGCTGGAGTGCAGTAGCATGATCTCAGCTCACAGCAACCTCTACCTCCCGTCTCAGGCTCAAGCAATCCTCCTGTCTCAGACCCCCAACGTGCCAGGATTACAGGCGTACACCACCATACCCAGCCAAAATAAGCTTTTATAATTGAACTCTCTCACACATACAACGTTTTTCCAATGAGATGGTTTTGTATTTTAAACATTTGGTAACAGATATTAAAAAGCCTGCTTACTCTTTCTGGTTTTTTTTTTTTGAAACAGAGTCTCGCTGTGTCACCAGGCACCCAGGTTGGAGTGCAGAGGCGTGATCTCAGCTCACTGCAACCTCAGCCTCCTGGATTCAAGTGATTGTCCTGCCTCAGCCTCCCAAGTAGCTGGGACAACAGGTGTGCGCCACCACGCCCAGCTTATTTTTGTATTTTTTAGTAGAGACAAGGTTTCACCATGTTGGCCAGGATGGTCTTGATCTCTTGACCTTGTGATGTGCTGATCTGCCCATCTCAACCTCTCAAACTGCTGGGATTACAGGCGTCAGCCACCGTGCCCAGCACTTACTCTTAATTTTAAAAATCCAATTCAAAATTGAGCCAGTAGTGCTGAGATGCAGGCAGGACACAACACTGTCCTCGCTATAAGGAGTTTGCAGTCACAAGAGGGACAGACACCATCACCAGTCACACTTAGAGTTAGAACGTGATGGCGAGAATGTGTTTTAACACCCAGTCCAGCTACTCATTGGAAAAATGGGGAAAATGGCGCCTCAAGCAGGAGACCGGATGACAGCTCACCAGTCACCCGGGGACAGTGACGGAAAGGCCAGTCACAATCCGGCTTCTCCGAGATTCTAACGTGAACATGACATTTTTTGCTTTAATAAGACAATGTTTACCAGCCCAAGTATGATGTGATCAAGAAAACTACATTCTTGTGAAAGGCCTGTGACCTGAATCATGCGCAAGGGGAGTGGTGGGAGGCGATGTGTGGGCCTGGCGGGCTCCTCCAGACAGTTCGGTCTGAATTCCAGGAAGCGAGGGCAAGTCCATTCTCCTCTGACTGGCCGAGAGCCCTGCGAGAAGCCAGCCGCCTTCCCACAAGGGCTCCGAATCCCTGGAAAGGCTGCAACCTTCCTTCCCAATAGGGTGCAAGTTGCCTGCAGCCTGATGTTTGATTTGCCTTAAAATCAATCAGATTTACAACCTCAGCACACTGGTTTCTGAAAACAATAAACTATGTTTTAAATATATTGCTCATTAAGAATACCAGATAGAAATACTAACAATATCCAATGAAAAGAAAAACTTGAATAAGTGAAGAAGATGACTCTGGGATTCCCTTGGCCCAGCTCCAAAATGTTAATTATCATTTATTTGGTTGTATTGTCAAGGATGGGGGAAGGGCTGGGGCTGGGCACTGTTTCTCTAATTTCTGAGAAACTCTAGAGACAGCAGGCATGAGAATTTTTTTTTCTGTTCAAATTGGAGGTCAATGGCTGAATATATGACAAATAAATTTTAGCACAGAAGGAAATGAAGAAATAGGTAGGTGATTTCAGGAAAAATTCCAGGCCCAGAGGAAGATAATGGGAAAATCTCCTGTGCCATTAATCTCACTGAGATAAACTGCACAGGAGCCCAGAGAAGGGAGACACAGGGAAGGAGCCTCAGACACAGCCGTCCTGGGGGAGCTCCTGCTGATGCCCGGCTGCGGGCCGTGCTCCACTTCCGAGACCCCTGCTGCATGCCGACACCCCCCGCTCCATGCCCGAGTCCCCCCGCTCCAGGCCCGAGGCCTCCGCTTCATGCCCGAGGCCCCCTGCACTGCACCAGGAGAGGGAGAGGGTGTGAGGGCACGTGTGCACATGCGTGTGCATGTGACGGGGGACACAGAGACACAAAGACAGAGATAAAGAGACAGAAAGGGGGAGACAGAGACAGAGAGGGGGGAACAGGGAGGGATTTAGAGACACACATGGATAGAAAATGGGGACCCTGGTCATGAGTTCCCTCTTTCTACCCCAGTGGGGGGTAAAGTTGAGTTACTCAACTTCTACTCCAGCTGCTTTGGACTCAAAAACCTGGATGAGCACCTATCCTAAGCAAGCGGAAAAAGAGAGATGAAGATGAGGAACAGCTGCTGTGAACTGGGGGTGATGGACACACCCAGGATCCTAACGCAGGGAGAACCCTCACTTGGGGACACTCGGAGGGGACACCAACCCACGCACAGTGGGGAGTACTGCTGGAAGATGCAGCATAGGATGGGCTGTGAGGATGAGCAGGAGTGAAATGAAAGCTTGGGAAAGTGTCCCAAGAAGAGGGGTGACATGAGGGAAAGGGGAGGCTCAAGACAGCAACGCCAACATGACCAACCCCAGATAATTCCTGGGTCAGATAAGTGGAGCCCCATCCATGAGGCCTTTCATAGGCAACGAGGTGTCCAGGCAAGGGAGGTCGTTACATTTAGTTACAGAACATTTGTTGTCTTTTTGCTCAACCTACTTTCAAAAATAATTCAGGGGGAATTTAAAATAAAATTATACCACATATTTACAGAAGTTATTAACAAAGGTATAAAAGGAACAGATGGAAACTGTGTAGACAAAGGAAAGAGATAAGCTGTTCCTTCACCTGAGAAGTCAAGTTGATCACACACAGTTCTGAGCTGCCCAAACACAGCCAGCACCGTCCCATCCTCCGACAGGGGGCGGCTGTCCCTGACAGGCGGGACAGGCCGTCTCCAAGGGGCTGATAGTCCATGGGATGTGGGACCGCATGCTGTGATCACCTCTCCTCCTGTCCCTCCACATTCTGTGGCTAGAAAGAGCCAGGCAGAGGGAACCCAACACATTTGTTGTTTGTGAGTAGAGGTGACAGAGCTCACATTCCAGCCAGCACAGCAGGGTGTGCAACAGCAAAGCATGCATCCCCACAAAGCCAGTGGTCCTGGAGAGTGTTTTTAGTGACACAGGCTCAGCTGGCACGCCACAACTCATCTGCCTTCAGAGTCGAAATGTTCTATGGAATTTTCCTTATTGATGTCACATCTCTTAACGTTTCAACCACAAGCATTTGTTTTCCACATCTTCACTGAAAACCTCTCACGTCCCTAGATCCGTCAGGCCCCTGGATTCTGTGATTCAGAGTCTTTGGAGAGTGCACATTTTCTAACAGCCAAAAGTTAGTCCAGGGCAAGACTGGAGAGAAGGTTGGGTGACTAGACTGAGCCACAGGACCTGGCGAACAGTATGTGGGGGGCTGGAGGGAAGTGAGATGATGGATTTGCTTATGATGAAAACCAGCCCCAGGGGTCTTAATGTTTGGGGTGGTGTTGGGTCCAAAGCATGTTGGAATACCCAGCCTTGAGGAGGATGAGCTCTGCTTGGACATCGACCTACAGAACTTTAGACTTTAAACTGGAAGGTATTTGGGGATCCCTTAGCCTTTTCCCCTAAAATTAAAGGTAAGGAACATGCTAAGAGTAGGCAGGACTTCCCCAGAATCACTCCCAGATTAGGAGCAGGAGGGCTTCAGATATGCACAAAAGCCCCTCTGTGCCAAGCTGGCTTCCCTACACCACAGAAAATACGACACTGAAGGGAGCCGTATGTGTCTGCCTTTCATTCTTCCCTCACGCAAAATCTCCCCTTTGATCAATCATTCACTCTCACCTTAGAAATCGTGAAGGAGTCTCCTGAAGACAGCAGATACCTGGTTTGTGATTTTCCACCCATTCTGTGAATCTGTAACTTTTACCTCGAGCACTTACAGCACTTACATTCAATGTTAACACTGAGATGTGGGGGTCCATTTCCAATCCCCGTGTTGACTGTTACTCAGATACTAAGTTTTCTTCGTGGGGTTACTGTTTTATAGGCCCTGTGAATGTTATGCTTTCCAGGGGTTCTATTCTGGGCATACAGACCTTTTGTTTCAAGCTTTAGAACTCCCTTTAGTATTGCTTGTGGGCTGGTCTGGTAGAGAAAGTTCCGTGGATGGATGGATGCCGGAGGTGGTTATAAAATACTGCAAATGTCCTTAATGCCACAGAACAGTGCACTAAAAATAGTTTAGGTCATAAATTTTATGTTATATCTATTTTTCCATAATAGAACAAAATAATACCATTTCTTTAAAACACCACCTTACACAGTAATGTTTAGCTGACAGCTCCAAGCCATCAGGCTGAGCATAAGCTTCGTACACACAGCATTTTAGTGTTTAAACTGCATATTGTCTGGAATGTAAAATATATATGTACTCTAAACAATCTCCATGAAAACATGGGAGAGTGCATGGGAGGAAATTAAAGGTCAACCACTGCCCTGCTGCGGAGTCCTCTGGTTTGGTCCTTCTGCTGTGACCACTGCCTCCCCAGGGAGTGTTACTAAAGGCCTCTGCTGGTGACTTGTCCCTTTTACAATTACTAACCTTTGATCCTTTACAAAGGGTTTAGAGCCTTATATGGCTTTATCCCCGATGAGAATTAAAAGCTATTAAAACAAAGATCTGGTCAACAATCTCGTGAAATGGCAGCAGCACAGAGGTGCTGGTCAGACAGCCTGACGTTCAAACCCTGCTGTGACTACATGGGCACCGTCTGTAAATCAGGACCATCATATGCAAACTGCAGGTGTGTGGTAAAGTAGAGCTCGATGGAATTGGATGCCCTGTGTAGCGCGTCAGGAGCACGACAGATGTGATTCCTTTCCCTATGTTCTTAGTTTTGCTAACTTCCTGTCTTCATTTTGCTCAGGTCTGGCTGACTAGATCTGCTTAGGGAAGCCTGTGATGACTCATGTCACACATTATATAACAGAGTCAGAGCCTCCTCCTTCCTCAGCACCTGCGGCTCAGGTAGGAATAAATTCCCAACACCGACCACCGAGGTAATATGATGGGGACCCTGACAGTGGTTAGTTTTCTACTTGGTGCATAGAACCTTTTTCATCAACCACCCCTTTCTTTCTGGCTACATCTTAGCCCCAGAAACTACCATTCGATTTTTCTTGAGTACCAACAGATGGTCAAGAATACACTGAATTGAATAAAACCGCTGAAAAATCATCTTAAACATCTTAGGAGAGATTCTCTAAATTCCCGTCACTGCTGAAATCCAGTGTTCAGAGGGCATGAGCCGGTGGAGCTGGTTCTCCTCCTCCTCCTCATCTGTGGCCCACAGCAGAGCGATGCCTGCGTTTGTGGAGGAGGCCAGGCTCGCCTGCGGTTGCACGATCTCGCAGCACTTAGCCCAGGAGGGTACTTCTGTGAGAACACTGCATAGCGGATGCTTCACGCTCTGTCTCAAAGGCAGCAGGGACTATGTAGAAGCGCAAGCCAGGCTGGCCCCCAGGGACAGGTATTCCCAGGGCTGCACTGAACACTGACGTGTCAAAGCTGCCGGCAGCCACCAGGAACAAAAGGAGCAAGGTGCGAGCTTTTACAGCTATACCCACAGACACAGATATTATTAATACAGTCCAGTGTGCAGAAAGGCTTACAAAATAGAAGACAGGAACCCTGCAGAATAGACAGGGCACAAGTGCAGCCACCCTGCTGTGAACTAACAGTGGAATTGAAATGGCAACCCTGTATCTCAAACTAAAAAACCACTACTTGTTAACTGTGTCTTCTACATGCAATAATTTTTGTTTCCTCCAATTTGGTCAAATAAGTAGATGTCTCTATGTATTATGAATCCTATAACAACCTTACTGATCCACGAACCTCATCCAATCTTCAAATGCTTTTTGATGAATCCTTCACTCCCAACACTGGTTACTAGGACATAACCACAGCTAAATCCAGACATTAGCTTTCTCCAGGCCAGAAACGGCCTGGGGTCTCAATCCAGGAGCCTCCGTGGAGTGCCTCAGCATTGCCAGTTCCCAGATAGAAGCAATAATAGCTCTATACGCCAACGTCAAAAGAGAGAACAGATTCAAAGGGACTTTTGTTTTCCTTAGAGGGTTTCTTAAATTCAGTAACTCTAATGCATAAATGACTTGCATTTTCTAAGTCCTGAACTTCATGTGAAAAATCTTACACAATTTTCTACAAAGGAAGCCAAGCAACTGAATTCATCTGAAGCCAAAGGAGCAGTGAACACTGTGTGGTAGTTCCCCTTCCTAACAGAACCCCCAACTCACTGAATGGAAACCAGTTCCCCTTCCTGAAACAACACCCCCCCCACTCATGCTGCATGAAAACTACTTCCCCTTCCTAACAGAATCATGCACACACACGCTGAACAGAAACTAATTCACCTTCCTAACAGAACCATGCACACACCACACACACACACACACACACACACACACAAAGAGCCGAAACACAGCCACACAAATGAAGCAATTGGTTCACATTATAAAACTGACTTTTGCTTTTTAAAAATAATTTGCTAAGGTTAATAACTGCCTAAAATAACTTTCTGATGTCCACTTCAAGCAGAAGCCCCCCTTGTATTTAACTTTCTGATTCTGCTGAGAATTGGTTTTCTCGTAGAAAGCACTTCTGCAAATCAACTCACTTTCCCCACGTTGTGTAACAACTCTCATCCTTCCAAGGGAGGTCATTTGAATCCAGAGTCACTGGGGAGGTGGTTCAGCACAGTGCCCAGAGGGTGTGCTTTGAAGATAAATGCAGATCAACTCTCCAGTCGTGCCACTTAGTACCTGGGAGATATGAGACAGTTCTCATAGGAACTGAGTGACATGCTGCACAGCCCAGCATGGACACACAGGACGGGTCAGACTAGATCATCACGGCAGCAGAGGAAGGTATCGGCATGGAGAGGGGAAAGCTGATGCTCACTGCCAAGCACCTTGGTGTCCCAGACACAGGCCTCGGCCCTCCATTTATGCAGTGTCCTCATTTAGCAAACGAGAAATAGTCTGCAGTCAAGCTCTTCCACAGATGGCAACCAGAAGAGCTTGCTTTGAACCTGCCTTCCTCCTTCACTCTCTTTGCATTTTGATTTCTATATATATTGTATTCACTGGTATATTAGCCTGCTCTCACACTGCTATAAAGAATTGCCCATGACTGGGTGATTTATAAAGGAAACAGGTTTAATTGACTCACAGATCTGCATGGCTGGGGAGGCCCACAGGAAACTTACAATCATGGCAAGGGGCACCTCTTCACAGGGCAGCAGGAGAGAGAATGAGTGCCCAGCAAAGGAGGAAGTCCCTTAAAAAACCATCGGATCTTATAAGAACTCACAGACTCACTATCATGAGACCAGCATGGCAAAAACCACCCCCATGATTCAATCATCTCCACCTGCTCCTGCCCTTGACACGTGAGAATTATCATAATTCAAGGTGAGATTTGGGTGGGGTCAAGAGCCAAACCATATCAGTTGGTAAATTGTAAAAGAAAAAAATGTAAGTGGACAAGTAAAAAATAGAAGGGCTTTTGCTGTTTTTTGAGACAAGGTCTCTTTCTGTGGCCCAGGCTAGAGGGCAGTGGTGCAATCATGGCTCACTGCAGCCTCAACCTTTTGGCCTCAGGTAATCCTCCCACCTCAGCCTTTCAAGTAGCTGGGGCTACAGGTGTGTGCCACTACGTCCAGCTAAATTTTAAATTATCTGTAGAGAAGTGGTCTCGGTATGTTGCCCAGGCTTGTCTTGAACTCCTGGACTGAAGCAATCCTCCCATGTCGGCCTCCTAAGGTAGTGGGATTACAGGCATGAGCCACAAAGATAGAAGTATTTTAGACATATTTACGGTATATCATCAAAGCAAGCTGTTACAAACGATTTTTCCCCTCTTAAAAAGCAGTGATTATTGTGTGAATCAGCAGAATTATTTCCTCCAAAAGGTGCGTCTTGTTTACATGGAAGGTGGACCATTATTACCCCACAGCACGAGATACCGGATACCTGCACAGCAGAATCCAGACAGGCCTTCCATCATCTCTACGGCAGTCTCTACTCACAAGCAGATACTTCTCAAATATCTTCCAAAACTAATCTAAATGCACGGTGTTATTTCCATTTGTTAGTGTCTTTTTTGAAGAATGACTGAGCTTTTTGAGAAAAATAAATCAAAAGACACTTGTTAAAAAATAAATGTATGAACCGTTTTATCTGTTTTTCTTTTTAACAATGAATCATGGCAAACCATTCATATGGTAGACCTTGAGATGTGTGACCTGTACTTTAGTCATCTACTTTATTCTCATTCCACAATGGCAACCACTGGGAATATGAGCAACACAACTGAACATTCAGAAAAATATGATGCAAGCGTGAAGGTTCTTCATTCCAGCTTTGTGGAATTCAGGTACACATAAAATCTGGTAGAATTTATACTACACATAACCTGTTAAATGGCATAGGCATGATAGTGCTAAAATCTGGAAAACACCATAAAGCAAGGGAAAGAAATCAGAATGCAGGTGGAGCCAAGAACCTGGCATTTGCTGGCTTTGAGCCCTAAGAATCTAGTGTGGAGTGGGCAGGCAAAAAGATGTGAAGGAACACAGAAGGTCAAGAATGAGGAGAGAAGGCTGGGCATGTGGCTCATGCCTGTAATCCCAGCATTTTGAGGGGCCAAGGTGGGAAGCCAGAAGTTCCAGACCAGCCTGGGCAATGCAGTGAGACCTCACTTCTCAATAAACATATAAATTAGCTGAGCGTGGTGGCACCTGCCTGTGGTCCCAGCTACACAGGAGGCTGAGGCGGGACCGTCAGGCAGTTGAGGTTGCACTGAGCCGAGATGGTGCCCCTGCACTGCAGCCTGGATTACAGAGCCAAACAAAAAACAAGATAGGAAAAATGCTTTGGAAGGAACAGAAGAGCGATAAAAAGAATAGGGAGAAACAGGCAGCCGCTGAAAGGGGTAGGCTGACAGCTTGTGGTTTGCATGGGGACTGCGGTCTTGTCTTGGAGCAAATCCTCTCAGCTTTGCGTTAGCACCAGAGCCCACGCAACGGTCCACACACCTGCACACTCTCACTGCCTCCTCTTCATGCTGCACCTCAATTACTGATGGGATCATTTTAATGGGTTCCTTTGAAGCAATTTAGAAAATCTCTCCTGGAAATGTAAGCCTGCAGTGGACGTCTTAAATGACCACTGGCAACCACAAAGCCCTGCGTCCTAGAAATTGCTGCACTTAGCTGCTGGAGGAGATGGCAGTGCATTCACGATGCTCAGAGCTCTCTCACTTTCCTGCCACTCTAAGGACTGGGCAAGAGTAATTCTGAAACCACTTTTCCTATTATCAAGAAAGCCACATACTTGTCATAGAAAATGTGGACTCTATAACAGAGAAACAGGAAGATAATAGGAATCCAGAGCTCCATCGTGAAAGATAATCACTTTGAACTTCACTATACTTTAGCTACGGATAGTTTTAGATGCCACTTAAAAACAGATGGGGGGGCGGAGAGATCCAAGATGGCCGATTAACAACAGCTCAGGATTGTAACTCCCAGTGAAAGCACAGAGAGCGAGTGGATGCCGCAATTTCAGACGAATTTCTGTGGAACACAAACTGGGAGATTCCCGGCGGAGGAGCCACACGGGTCGCCAGTGCGACTCTTTTGGCTGGCGCAGCGGTTTTGCCTGTGCCCTGGTGCGGCGCAGCACTTCTCAGTGCGGAGTATATGCGACTGGGTGCCCCTTGAGTCAGGCTCAGCTGCTCCCATCCCCGCAAGGAGAACAGCAATTGGAAGCGCTGAGGACTGAGAGTCTCACAGTAAGCACAGCTGAACCCGGGAAGGCCTAGCTCTGTGGGGAAAGGGCGTCCGCCAAAGGAAAACTAAGAAACAGAAAAAACTGCATCACCAACAAGCCGGATGTCCACTCAGACCCAATCTGAAAGTCGGCAATTACAAAGACGACAGGTGTATAAATCCACAAAAATGGGAAGAAACCAGTGCAAAAAGGCTGAGAACACCCGAAATCAGAATGCCTCTCCTCCTACAGGGGAT